>JAQFYE010000061.1:0-63865 GCA_034694305.1 Protaphorura glebata
TTTTAAGCTGTGTCCCGGTCGAATCGGATAATCCGATCGACGGAATAATGAAATCGAATAGGGTGAGATACTTCTGATTCACCCTGTATATCATATTGTTTCAAAACAAAAGAATTCGGGCCTAATTCTTGATATATTGACCCCTATGTTATCCCTTACAAGTTTTGTTTTGGTGAAGCTCGGAGTATACTTAAGTTTGACCTCTAGAGGTCAGTAAATGTAGGGTATGGTCACCTGATAATATTGGTCAACTTTGCTATCATTGGGACCGTAAGGTCAAGCAGAGCCATAGTACCAACCTTAAATCCAGCTAATTTACTTTGACTTCCCAAATTAATTAGTCTAGTTTATTCATTGAAAACGTGAAAATGAGGTAATTTGTTCTGACCCACCCTGTGAGTACATGTTTGGAACTGTTTTTGGTTGAAGAGACTAGACGTGGTTTAACTCCGAAATTAATGAGGTGAGAGAAGCGATTTGTAGATAAACTTGGAGTTTTTTCTGGAACCCTAAAAGAACCACGATCCCATCCAGTCGGTTTAAGATAGATTGAGATTTCTCAAGGAAAGTCCCTTGACTTTCAATCATCCGTTGCAGTGGAATGGAATGGACGCCCCTTACTTTACATGCGCAATCCATTTTGTGAAATGTGTACAGTGTCGGAATGAAAAATGTGTCCGGGGTTTATTTGGTCTGTTAAAAACTTTCCGGTCGTTTCACTAGTGAATTTAATCTAGGGCTCTTTCAAAAGGAACCGATGGAATGACAACATGGACGCCTGCTTTTCTAGTCCCCATTATTTGTCATTTATGTCATGACACTGGTGGACTCGGAAGAGTGATTACACTTCATCTCTCTTTAAAATGAAATTCTGATTCAAAGAGTCCCAGGGTTATGTAATGAAAAGAAAATATTTATTAAATCCGCCCTTCCCTCAGCAAACTTTTTTTTTAAATTATTCAATCTTCAAGTGTCATCCATGTTTTCCTTGAAAATAAGTAAAGCAATCGTGTCAGGATGGATTATGGTCGATTTAGTAGGACATTACAATACTACACTCTTTCGCTTAAAAATAATTGAATTAAAAAAAAAGATTCCCATGTCAATAAATCTGATCATTATTTTTAGGTTAACATATTTGCGTCGATATGTCATGTCGTGTACTACTCATAGAGTTAGGAATCATAGATTGTTTATTTTGTTGCTATTAGAATTAGCCCAAAACAAAAACAAACTAAAATTCGTAACTCTATGGTACTACTGTCCAATGCGTAGAAACAGTCATAATTAGGCTAGAAGTGTAACCTGTGATATTACTGGAGTTCGGGAACCCCTGAGATATGCATTTTGTACCGACAAACCGAGAGCTATTACGCTTTGAAATCCGATGCGCGTAGTGGCGCTGACGAGAGCTTGAATTTAAAAAAAAGTATTATCGAACGGATTTTCGGCATTACGTCCAATATAATGTTGCTCTCAATCCATCCACTTCGCTCATTTTATTCTCTCTTTCTTTAGATACTGTTCGACCAGTTTAAGAAAAGTCGATTTTCACTGTAAAATTAAACACCTCAGATTTTTTCCCCAAAATTCGTCTCCAGTGAAAAAAATCAGCCTTCTCCAAACCAGTCTACAAATATTTAAAGGAATGGATTAAAAAGGAAAAGGAGAATGTAAAAAAGGGAGCATCGGTGGATTTCTTTTAAAAAATAAGATATTTTGAACGTGTTTATAATTTTTGTCGAGAAATGGTTCAAAGACCAGTCCGCTAAGGTTTTTTCCATGCCGACGTTTACTTAAGTGCTCTTCAGCGTCACTACGCGTGTCGGATTTTTCTAGACTTCCCCTGGTTGGGCTCTAATGGGGAGCAAGAAGTTCTGGACGACCTTGTGCACTGTAAAACAAAAAAATATGTTACTCCAGGCACCACGGGGATTTGAACCCCGGATCTCCGGTTTACTAGACCGGCGCTTTGACCGCTAAGCCATGGCGCCCTGGACTAGGAGTTAAGTACTCGAGAAGGGATATGAAGTCGTCGAAATATGGTAATGATTTGATGAAAAATAAAATTGAGTTCAGACAGGCTTTGAGTGCAACAATCACGACCAATTGATTTATGCATGTCGTCTTTTCTTACATCATAAAAATAAACAAATGATAAATTCTGCTTTGCAAGCAAAATTTCTTAAAGTCCAATACTCACATTACTCCAGTCATGTCATGTCGAAGTTTATGAGTCTTGTCTGTGTAAACAATAAAAACATTAATATAGAGTATAAAAGTAGGATCAATTTCTTCCCATGAAACATTTGACTATACAGAGGGTGTCACAAAAATATCTATAACATCGATTCCCAAAACCGAAGTAGAGGTAACTTTTGGCACGCCCTGTCCGGAACTCTGTGGTCTTATCAAAACAAAACAGAGTGTTTATATTCTACGAAATCTCCAGACACAAATTATACACAAGAGTTGAAACAACAAACTCACTTCAGGCACTGTGATATGCATATTGCTTCTATACCCAAGTAATTGCATGGATTAGAATAACGATTACATATTATGGTTGTCAATAGATTAGAACTGTTCAGAAAAGCATTTTAGGATAAAATCTTACAATCCGTCAGGTACTCGAACCTTTTCTCTGTTTAACATTATTTCCAACAGATCTGAATAATCATAAAATTGGCCTACCTACACTGTTAACCTTTCATCCCCCACTGTAGTACAGCTACTCTCAACGGATGAGGAAGAAAATACGTTGTCTCGCTTCAAAACCCGATGCGTGCAGCTATACTGAGGAACTGGCTTAATATAAATGAACGTAGAAAAAACAGAAACGGGTATTATTTCTTCTTTGCAATGACACGTCCAAAAACATTTCTTTTTAAAAAAACCCGACTGTCATTTAAAATTTCCGAGCATTTAAAGCAATTATTTAGATTTCATTCCATGGTTTACAGAAAGTTGTTTTTTGACTAGCAACACATTTCTGGTAAATATTCCAGTACTCTCAATTTCCAGTGAAGAAACTACTTTTTCCGAAATGGCTATACAGTAACCGTATTCCACAAATGGCATAAATAAAATACATCAATACAAATCAAAAATTGGTGTGTTATTTTTTTGGAAAAATCTTCCGAAATTCCACCTTCGTCTCTTTCCCAGCCTATTTTCACTCCGAATTTTAACCCGGGCAAAACCGGGGGTCCGTTTTTGAAGTACGTATTCGCATTCTTTCTGGGACAGCCCTCGTATTCTATTGAGACTACCACAAAAGTGCCAATGTAGTAATGAGAAATGCAAAAACACTGGTGTGCCGATGCAAGCGTCATGTTCGCAGGACATTTAATATTTCTAATATTCATATTCCCAGCCTAGTATAATTTTTGCATCATTGAGTCCAATACATGTGTAAGGAACTCTGGCAATCTCAATGTTTTCTTCTAATAATTCCGCCGTATACGAAATATACAAACAAAACAGGTGAGAATTTACACTATGAGAAGTCAGACTGCTTGTATAGGTATTTGCATATGGTTTGATATTGCGTCATATTCAAAAAAACGAATGGCAGACAATTTTCGACCTATCAATATGTAGTACGGTGTGTTGAGGTGATCTGTCTAACTTTGGCATAGTTTTGCATGCTTTTCCACTTTGCCGAAGTTTATCATACCTCCTGCCAGTTTCAATTTGAACAAACTTCGGATACATGTCCTGATATATGAATAAGGTGGATAGGAAGATCCAGTTCTGGGCCAACACGTCCAGGGCCATGTTAAAACTGGCCCATTTAGGAGTTTTGGGCCTTCCAATTTGACAAATGCAGTATCAACTAGAATAGTCCTTTGTAATTAAAATTATCGGTGGGGTTTGCTAGTATAATTTCACAGAATATCAGAAAACCATTAAAGTTCAAGCCAGTTGAAGAGAAGTCACCATAACTCAAAAATATTGCATACCGGGGTTCAAATGACGGGCTTTCTCCACTATCTTTAATTGTCGGTATAGAGATAGTGGTAAAAGTTAGAAACATCTGACCATACCATAATAAATAATACAAGTGCGTACCTTTAACTGGTCATCTACGGTAATTTTATCAATTTGGTCCTTTGCCCACTTCAAAAAAAGTCCTAGAACCGGTACTGACAAGATTTTGGTATGAGCTCCAGACATGGGAACAAAGTTTGTAGCCGAGCTCGTGGTTTTCTCGCCTAGACCGAGGAGTAATTAATGAATTCATTTGTCTAATTTATATAGGAACAAAACTATGGAGTAGGAGTAGGTTGGATATATTGTACGTATAGTTTTGTAGATATGAGAGACTCATCTCGTTGAATTGAATGATGAGTCTTCTAGAGATAGGATCCCTTCCACCGCACACTTCTCTCCAAGTTTTGAATAATGAATTAATATGGCACTCTACTTGGTTTGAAAACTTAACGACTCCATCAGAAATGATTTTATACTAGGCCAACCACATTCATTCATACTCTTAAATGATCCATATGTCTATATGTACCTCCGAGTGCCATTTCGTTCCAGACATTTCAAAGATAGGAACCTTAATTCACAAGTTCAACCCATTCACGCCACTTCTCCGTCAAAAATCAATTCTTCCCTAGAATCCTGATTAAGACGTTCAACATTGGGTTGTGAATCTCGCTACCACAATCCGCAATGTTCTCCACCGAGTGCCGGATATTCAAGAAATTCAAATTTCCACTCACTCAGGTACATTTGGCATTTAAAGCAGAAACTTATTTGTGGGTTTGTCTTAGGATTTTGGATGATCGAAATCTCACCGCAATTTCAAGACTGGAACGGCTAATAATGATAACAACCAGCGAGTAAACCCATGAGGAATTAATTGGTTATGATTTGCTATGTATAAGAAGTGAATGCCAACGAACGATCAATATTTTAATATAAATTATTGAAGCAAGTCCATTGCAACATGATGGTATAGTTGGCCCATTCTGTCTCGCTGTGCTGGGGTTCGATTCCTTGGACTTGCACTCCCGGTGATTGCTTTAAAGAGGTTTTTCACACTGGTTTTTCATACTACTAGATGGCACCTACGTTGTACGTCTATAGGCCAAATGGGAAGCAACCCAAAACTACGCGATGATGTTTGATTCGGTCTCAGCGGCTATGTCGATTAATGGGTGTATTTTTTTTAATGTAAATTATTGCAAACAGTGAAGAAATGGCTTAAAATATTAATCTATATTTCAAAATTCCAGCACTCGTTAAATAATATATAACCACCATTACTTCGTTTTCAAAATTATGCCGCCGCAATTAACTCCAGAACAATGGTAGTAGTGCTTAGACAAAAACCTCAATCAAAGTTCAATTAAAGAAATTTTAATCCGCTTAGTAAATATACATATCGTTGCACGGAGCGGATCAAACAAGCCTATACATATGAAGCAGGCAATAACTATGACACGAAAGTGCGTATTCGATTATAGATCAGGGATTCCAAACTTTTCAAACCTTTTTTATGGGATCGTGTGCCGCCTGTCTAGCGTGGGTGTTATAGACATGAATGAGTGTTTGGTCCTGGTTTGGGTTAGCTATGTTTGCTTGGATTGTCTGTCTGAATTCTAAAGTAATGTAGACATTAGACATGACCATTGTTTGTTGAACATGGAGAAGTTGTCATATGCAAATTAGAAGAGTCGATCGGATGGCGGAGAGAGACATGTTTTCCTTTCGTCTGTCATTTCCCGTGAACTGATATGTTCCTGGAATGAATAGATTCACGATTCTAACATATCCCATGAAGAAGAAGAAAAAAATCGTCCTTTGAAAGCGAAGGAATTGTGATTACAATTTTTTTTCTCCCGAGAAAATGTAGAAGAAGAAGAGTCCCGGAGGATGGAAAACCTTTTTTCTTCACATTTATCTTTTCTCGTCTCCGGATGCTTTTGAAAGAGAACGCCCGCCCGAGTTCTCCAGGGCTGGATAAATTAATTAGAGTGATAGACGAGTTAAAGGGACTTGTATCACGAGACATCGTTATCCCGTAGCTAAGGCCTAGAAAAAAAAACACGGGATAAACCCTAGACCAGAGTGGATTGCCCAATTTAAATGTCTTCCTCGTCGGAACTGTTTCGTGAAATTAAAGAGTCTTGAAGGTGAGAAACGTCTGAAGCAGTCAGAGCCATAGTACCAGTACCTGTTGGCTTCATTTCCATAGTGGATCGATTCAACGGCTTGGGTATCGTATCATGAGCAGTTTCGCCCTCACACGTCTCCATTTCATATCCAAATCTCCCATTCAAGAGCAGTAGCTCTCAATATAAATACTTCGCCTTCGAAAATCGCCAAATGTAAAACATTTTGTGAACTCAGATCTCCGAAAATCTTGCAAGATAAGAATTTTTGAATCTCGCGAGCTGTGTCTTCATCTTCAGGTTCCAATCTTACGCAAAAATACGCCAACTGCATGTCTATTACATTTCCTTAATTAATAGAAGGAGTTTTCAACTGCATTTTGTGATCTCTAATATTTTGGAACAGAACTCCGCCGTTGTTGTGCATTCTGGTCCAATTATACGAATACAATAGACCTTCGCATATTGAAGTGAATTTTTCTGCGGGATTTAAACTTGAAAAACACCTTGTTTTGATTTGCCGTCGGGAACATAGGAAGATTGTGGTGGGAAAGTTGAAATTGAAGAGAAGAGACAAAGTCATTATGAAGCTCTGAATTAAAGTGTTCATAGCAGAAGAGGAAACAGAGATGAAAATGAGATTTGAGCTGTGAAATGTCTGCCCACTCCAGCTCTTAGTTTACTCACACTTCAAATCCATGGCTCTTCTTGAAATTGAACCCACAAACTAATTTATTCGGAGGTTGTTAAAAAAGATAGAACTTCTAACGGCTTCTCCTCTACGATAATGTTGTGAATGAGGAGATTTTAAGGGAAGGACGAGTGCGATTATCCGATTGCGGCATTAGATCCACGCACCGTCTCTGCAATTGAGAGAATTTCCTAACAGGAAGGTAGATTCAGTTTTCAAACTTAAAATAGTACAGCGGTTACAATTTATTCATCCGGCATTCGGAAAACTACTAGCACAGTGCTTCTATTCCGCAAAAAATGTTAAATGTTATAGTTTGGCAAAATGTATATCTCACCTTTCTAGAGTTTTATCTTGAGCTGGAAAGAGATAAATGTACCACCAGCCTGTAGTCCTATCACCCTACTATCCATAACGCACGGATATTGTTACCTTGATCGTCAAAGTGGTCCATCATTTTTCTCTACACTTCCTATACCCGGATAGATAAAGTAGAAGAGGAAGAAAAATATGTGAGAATGTAAAGTCCTTCTGGACACTTCAGAAGACTCAGAAAAGGCAATTTTCCGAATCATCCTGATCTTCAAAATCTGTCACACGGTCAAGAGTCAAATGGCAAAGTAAGTCGGAAAGTTAAGCCTACCAGTTGTGGTTTATTATCATACCATTGAATGTCATTAAATTTTTTAACGTTTTTGAGTCGGACCGTTATAAGTTAGTAATACAGGCTACCGTTACCGCAGGTGACTGATCCTCGGGACGTAAGTTTGTCGAAAAGAAAGTTACCTCAACTGGAGTTTTTACTACTAGGGGTACCTTAATTGAAAAATTAAAATCGCAATGATCTTTGGTCATAACCTACAGGCGAATGTCATTTGTATTTTTATTCCCTAACGATTTTACTCCAAGAATCCATATATTCTAAAATGAAATGCTCCTGACCATTCAGTTCTCCTTGATACAAATTACCGTAAATGGTCCATTAGAAGCCCGGACTTGTATTTATTCCTGTAAGGTCAGAGGTCACAGATTTTTACCACTTTTCCTTTCTATCAATGATAATTGAGAAAGCTGGAACCCGGCTTCTAGTATTAATTTACGATAATGGACACTGATAAAACACAATTGTTTGTTGGCAATGGAATTGAATTGACCAGAATAGTTTTGGATTTAATACAACGATTTATGGACTAGAAAATCAAATTACTGACATAAAATAGGTATTTCGAACCCAGAACGTCAATGATTTTACGTTGAGTCCTTGTGGGAGATCTACACTGTTTGCCATCCACCTTTGTATTGATCTCCTGGAAGAAAATCTTAGTTGTGTATTTGCTCTAGTTCCTGAGCCTGAAACCGCTTTTACATTATATGGGTTCTTAAGAGAATTGAAATCTGTGAAGCAAGGCTTGACGTCCCAGGATAAATTGCTCTCTGAGTTAGGTTTGTCAATTTTCTTCTCTCCCATATTTATCCTCCACTTTGATGTACCTTCCTTTCACACACGAATAGAAATCGTGAAGGTAAAGCTCCGTTCTTATCAAATCCGCTTAGCATTCACGCATTCACAAAGAACACGGTCTTCAATTCATGTTCTTCGAAATACAAAAGCGCCATAAGTTCCCTGGGATAATTATTTGCAAGTCAGCGAATCAGAGTAAACGTTGCGGAAATTTACATTCAATAGACGCTCAGAGCAAATACAAATTTCTTAAATAAACATCATATTATAATTTCAAATGAAATTAATTAAATAATTTCATAAAAATAATTAATATTTCTGAACTATGCTTTAATGGATGCCCAGAAGCAGTACCTTTGATACATTGGGTCACTTACGAGTTAATGTGTCAAATAGAACTGGTATCCAATTTCGAATAAAATATTTAGAGGTTCCTTTCATTAAAAGTGTAGCCAAATTGATATTAAAGTGACAAGCAATTATGACTCGTATTAATGTCGTGGCTGGTGACAACTGGTTCCAACAAGACACACCTGACAAAATCGTATTTCTGCTAAACGTCATATGTTATGACTGTGATGAAAGTTCAATTCAAAAGTAGGAGACAAGCAACTTGTTTCACTCTGGAAGAGAAGAGTTGTATGCACTTTTATAGAGCTTCATCGTGTAAATTATTCAAGCATAAATGTCTATTATAAATTTACATTTGTGTGAATTGTGAACCTACAACTCCGACCTACTAACCCTGTCCTATGAATTTATTTGTCCTGTCCGGTTCTTTAAATATTTTATTCCACACGACTCCTCTGCTCCAGTTTTTCATTCTCTTATTCTCGAATACATGGGCAGGGTATGTACAATCGTGTGGCCATTAAACTCATCCGCGTATGGAATTCATTACTTTCTTTCAAAACCTTAATGTTTTTCTATATAGACATAGAATCTATTTGTTAATTGAAATTACAATAGGATTTGTCAAAGTAAAAGTCCAAAACTGACATTTTTAGATAGAAAAATCAACCATTCATCGGTTCAAAATCAAATTAATCCAATCATTCTTAACCAATTTGAAATTGTTTTGTTTTCGTTCCGCATAACGCGGACGGTAGGACTAGAATTCTCTAGAAAAATGTTGGACAGGCTATTAGTTCATGGGTACGCACTATCACTAACGACGGGAAAGTCGGGGCGGATTTTTTTTAGAAAGGTCTGGAACTCTTACCAGTGAATTCTGATGCGATGAGAAATCTGGAATGGTATATGTCATTCGTCGCACATTTCAGGTTTAGGTCAGCAGTTGACCTAGATTTGAATTTTGGAGGTGTGTTTGTGAGTCGGGCCGGCACGTCTGCCAACTCCATTCGTTCATTCAACCCGTGGGAAGAGAGTGAAAGCGAGCGCGGAGACGAAAGTGAGACGGAGGCGAAGGACATCCATTCACACACACACACACACATCCAAAATTCAAGTCCGGGTCAAGTGCTGACCTAAACCTGAAATGTGAGACGAATGACATATCACTCAAGATTTGTCATTGTATCTCATTGTATCACAATTCACTGGTAAGAATTTCAAATTTTTCTGAAAATATCTGTCCTGACGTTCGCCTCGTAAGAATAATAAGGTTCCTAGTCAGAGAAAGAACTTCATCTACGGGGTGGTTCTCTCTGCTGTTCCATTTGAAGATATCCTGCGGAAGTTGAAGTTTGATTTGGTCTCTAGAAAGTTATTATTTACATCACATAACATTTGCGAAAGGATAGTACGTAAAATGTGTACACGTCACTTAAGATGCCGCGACGTTCGGCCGTTGAGTCAGGTGGGGGGTGTGCACAATTGTTAGCAACAACACTGTAGGGAATGAAAGTATCGGATGAATTAAACTGTCAAAATTCCATTTCTCTTTCCCCAATGCTCTGACTGTCCGTTACTTTGGACATCTATGTATTATATGAGGCTCTTTGTCAAGTTGAATGACTGGAGAAGAGTTTTCGACACCAGCTAAGCCCCGGAACGGCATTCTGAGTGGCAACTGAAGAACAAAATACGACTAGAAAAAAAGGAAATATTTTTTCCGATGGAATTGGACATAAGTATCATCGTCAACAATGTATTTCTTGGCGGAAGAGCTAACAGTTGTAGTATTTTATTCATACTCACGATTTGGATCAATTATTTTGCACAATCTTTCAAATGTACCTACAAGTATAGTGCGTCTGGTGGTAGAAATCGTTCTTACGTTTGGGACTTGAGTCCCTCAGACACACAAGGTTCCGGTCACCGCTTGAAAAATGTTTTTATATCTTACTATATGTATAGGTCAAGTAGATTTAGGTTTAAGCAAAGTAGGTCAATTATTGACCACTACACCCAATGTCAAGTGAGGAGAGTATTTTTAATAAATAAAACCACTTCTCTTTTACCACCCACAGTAAGTAGCTGTAGATTTAATCAAAAATAGAATATGTGTGCAAAGCATTTCAAAATTCCTGAAACCACTTATCCATTGAAAGTCCAGGAGTCCTAATTGACCGGGAATGTCAACTCTTTTATTCCTTGGTCCGTCCATGCAATTCCAATGTCAATTCCTATAATGCTTAATTCTGGTCAGGCCAGAATGTTCAACTTTCTCTACGGACATTTCTTCATTCCATTGCAGTGCGGTGGAGGATAAATCGTATCGTATAGTACGTTGTGTAGCTATTCTAGCCACTATGTCAGGAACGGGTCTCCCAGGGGTACTAATAATACTTACAGCATTTTTCAGGGAATAAAGTCAGACTCGAGTCAATAACACAAGCTCACACGTACTTCATTCGTCGCAGGAAGAAAGCGAAATCAGACTTCTGGTCAATAAACCATACAATTAAAGTTTATTTTCTTTCACACATTAATTGACGTTCGCCGTTAAGACATAATGAAACGTCTGCCATTTCAAGTAAGACAACTGGTTATAGCGTTAACTAATTCCGTTACGACTTTATATTGTGGCGTTGCGCTATGTGAATTTTGAGTCTGCTTAGCAAAATTGGAGGCTATCTCCCTCGTAGAAATAGATGATAAGCCATCATTTAATAATAAATGTGTGAAATCTGAATTCTGTTATCTCACAACTCAGGATATATAATTAGTCCAGAGTATAACGCCGTATAGAGTATGGAGCGTTTATTATCTCGTTACGGGTGATCCATTGGAAGCGTTTTGCGCAATCCCTTGTGTTACCTTTATAGAAGGTTTTTGATTCAGTTGGTGCCGATTGGTACCGATTTGGACTTGTATTAAAATTGTAGGTGCCAATAAAGATTGTGCTCAGAAAGCATATGATTTCCCAGGCATGGAACATCAGAGGATTTTGCAGGGTCAGGGTCTAGACTTGAACATTTTGCCAAAATCTAACTCACAGCCAAAAAGTGGATACTTCTAAATAATTTATGATTTTTGAAAACAATTTTGGCACCCGCATGGAAAGGTATACATATTGATGGATGATGAAAGTTTCCACGGAACAATTTTCGGTTGCCATTGAACCATGAACATGCGATTTGACTTGTTGTCCGTGACATATTGTATAGACAGAACGTCTAATCCCTTTCTCTCGGTCAGTCAGCAGTGTCTACATTCACTTCTGGACTAGGCAGGGAAAAACTTTTTTTTAGGATTTTACCCGGACTCGGGTTCCGCTGACTGGCCCAGAAGTCCGGTCAATGTTGTATGTACTGGAGGGAGGACTCGTACCTCATCATTCTCATATTATATTGAATCGAAGAACCATTTTAAGTCTGCACACAACTACCAGGCATTCCAATACACGACGAGGACTGCTTTCTGAGGTTTGCCACAGAATTTCTTCTAAGTCCACCCTTTGTACTCACTTTCGGGATTCTACAAAATCGACATCACCCACCCCACGGCATCCTTGCCCAACATTTATTTGTTCTCAACTCTTTCTTTTCACGGCCTCCGTGATGTGATACAATACAAAAGAACAAAAACGGCTCTGTTGTCCAACGACACCGCCAATGTTTTCTTCTAACAAGGAAACACTCTTCGAGTGAAGAAGGTTAAAAGTCTCAAGTATCATGGCCAATAATATCAAAAGTCGGTCATCAGAATCAAATGTGTCACAACAGAAGACGTTTCCTTGTAAAATATACTTACAAACCGACAAACCCAACGATTCTCATTCACAATTCATTTTTCTTTCTTTCCTCTCATACATTTTTTTTAGCAAAGAAAGGCCAACACCGACATACGGGGGTACAAGAGAATAATAATTTCAAAGGAAACCCGGGTGCGGGTATTTGGAAGAAGAGATACTAACTTCTATTGTTCTCCCGTCCTCATTCATTCGACTCATTTCGAACTAGGTGATGTGTATGTGCTGCTTTGGTTAGTCGGTCGGCGTAACCTGAATTGTTAATGGTATAATTAATAATGAATAGGGTGTTAATTGTTCCGGCGTGGGGGGCGGGGTGTTGGATTTTCTACAAATACTAACACTACGGGCCTCAGTGTATACTATGCGTAAGGATATAAATTTTTCCGGGGATTCAGCAAAGACCAAGTCGAAATGGTTCAGTAGTTGTGAGTTGGTGTTACAGATAATCCTGGGCATTTTGCAAGGTAAAAAATATAGCTAGAAGCAGTTCGGGCCGTCTACCGTGTCCCAAATCTATATACGATATCCTAAGTACAACTCGATTTTTATTTTTTGGTTTTTGGACCTGTCATGGTTTTTGTCTTCGCAAAATGCTCTTATCGTTTTTGGTTGTACCCCATTCTCAGGCTGGCAGATTTCGGGTCACTACAGATTTCTTCCGTTCGGCTTGACATTCTGCTCAAGAAAATTCGTTCACCAGCCTGCAAGATTATAACGCGCAGCAATGCACCGGTCAAATTAGGTTGAGTGTTGGGTGCTTTTTCGGTCAATCGCCAGGAAAGTGTTGAAAAGGACTTTCACTATTATTAGTACCAAATTTGGCTGCTGAATTTGAAAAATCTAATCGTTTTAAATTTATTTCAGGGAAGATGGTCATAGTCTGTCGCGTATTTTTTGTAGAGAAAGGGTTGGCTTTTTATACGGCATAGTAAGAAAAGCTTATCTAGTAGTTTGGAAGAACTGCAGTAAGTAAAAACACTTCTTACACACCACGTGTGGAACAAACTCAAAACTAAGCCAAGTTGGCGAGAGCTGTCCCCAAACTGGGTGTTTAAAATTTTCCATCATTATTTCTGGGGAATTCTGGTTGTTACTTATTTGGAACCCTGGACGGAACTCCAGGCTATGTAGTTCTACGGCTACTGTACTACTTTTTCTTAACATGAGCTTTGAATGTTAGAGAGAATACTTGAAGAGGAAGAATTTTGGACTAGGCCAATCCGAGACCTTTCTTCTTTTTTCTGACTTCTTGATCCGTGGACTTGTTCTGGAGTTGGGCTCCTGGATATTTGTGAATCTGGTTGAGAGGAGAAAAGGATGGATGGATGTGAAAGTGCAGAAAAATCCTTGAGCTAAGGTACTATGTTTACATTACAAGACTCAGGAAAGACTCCGGCACTCTAGGCTAAATGTACGAAGAAAAAAAGTAGGAACATCCACATGTCCGTTCCGTACAGCAAAATATAAATATTGCCGCCCCTGTCATCATCCAAGTACTACATATACATTCCTACATGCAACTCAATGTATTTATCGCGAAAAAAAAGACGAAATCCGATAGAACGTATGTGTATGTAACGTTGGGTCAAAAATTGAGAAGGTTTTCACACTCAACTTCTCTCTCTCTCTCTGGAAAATCCAAAATCCCGGGTCTTTTTTTGCTTTTTCGGTTTAAACTCAGTCACTCCACTCCATACTACATAGGGACAGACAGAGAAGACATTCTCAGGTGTGCTCCTGTCCAAACAAATACGTTCGGGTCTCTCTCTCTCTCTTTCTAAAGTGAAATTACACCCTAACAAATAAATAAATACAAAGTAGACCGGAAATTCCACGGAGGGCATTTTAGTTTCCATCCGAGATCCCTCGTTTCACTAAAAGAAACGACGTAGTTCACTAATGGGTTTTCCAACTCAAAATATTGGTGGAACATATATCAGTCAGTCCGTGGACTGCATTGCATCCAAATCTAACCTCACGTGAGACTAAAACGCGCCTACATACACTTGTCCTTTCAAAACTGCCAAGTACACTAAAATCACCTCACTTCGTTTCGACGGAGTTCGGTTCTTGCCAAAAAAAAATGAAAACACTTTCATATTCTCACATGATTTGTTTTTAAAAAATCATTATTGCGTAGAATGAAGCTTTTAATTATTAGCCCGGTCTTTTTTACGGAAAAGGGCGATATGGTGAAAAAAAAGTTGTTAAGAATAAGTACTCCGTAACTCGAGTAGACAATTTCTTTGTAATAAAAACTTCGTCGTAAAATGTTGTCCAATTTTGTCTAAACTGTCCTAAACTATTACTAAATCGTTCCTTGAATTGGGGTCAACTAAAAGCTTGTTATATATTTTTTGAAGTTTTAAAGTGTAAAAAGGAGAGTTAGTCTTATTTGCTCTGCTCGCTCTCATTTGTTGGAGTGAGGAGTTTAAAACTTCCAGCTTTCTTTCAAACAACTTGGAGATGTGACTCAGGAGAAGGAGAAAAAGTTCCAAGTATTTTTTAGAAAAAGGAACTCAAATGAATTTGCAAAGGGAAAAAATCCGGGTTTCGGTAAAGGGGTTTATTTCTTGCCAATTTGGGAGATTTGCCCGTATTACTACTGTACGGAGTTCCAGTCGCAGTCTGGAGTTTGTATTTTGTATCCATCCAAGTGTAACCCACTGAGTTTTACAATGTTATGTACTACTTCTTAGTTTTTTTTAGTACATACACAAAAAGTTTTTTGGAAAAGTTTGTTTGACTGCCTTACATGTACAGACATGTACTGTAATTTGGGCTACTTCCTCATAGAATGCAACGAATGTTGAGATTGTCAATATTCTAAGAAAGTAGTCAAATTGTAAATTTTACTGTTTCCCCCTTGAAATAATTACACACAAACTCGGACCCTTCTCATGTAGAGAAGAAGAAGTGCAGATGTTTCTCCATGAATCCTGAATGAGTCCAGACAAGAATTGCGTCGTAAAACTCAGTGCCACTAAAAGTCTGTAATTATTTACACACTCGTGTTAATTTTTGACTGGTGGGTGTACATTACAGGGTGATTTAAAAGTGAGTTGCCAACGTCAATGTGCAGAATTTAGCGTAGGAATGTGATTATTCTCCAATTACTCAATCGTTTTAGTGGAAAATTTCTTTAAAATAGTTCTCATTGATTCGCCAATGATTTTTTTGTACCTTCTCTTGTCATCCAGTTAATTATTGCACAGTTACGAACCACCCTGTATGCTACAAATACTCTTTATGTATGTCCACTTTTACTTTACAGGGTAAATTAGAAACCATCCAGAGTTAGACTTACTTTCTTAATGTCCAAGTCCAAGGTCCAAAAATTATTCCAATTTGAGGTACAACGTTGTTTCCTTTTGTCACTTGTATGTTTTTAGTACTTTACCACTATGACTTCATTCATTAGTCTAACTTGTAGGACAAAATGACTCACAAACTTGAATTTCTTTCATTTGGATTCTCATTGCATTCCAAGAGAAACGAAGCAGTAGGTTGAAATTGAAATTGGTTACACATTTTCATTTCAACATTAAATTACACACGTTCATAGGACCACGTCTAACATTATATTTTTGTCTGGAGGTAAGCAACTGGATTTTATGAGGCTCTAATAGGGAAATTTCTTTTCGGCAGAGCTCTACAAAACACAAAGAGATGAAGAAAAAAATGAGAGAGAGAGAGCTTTCCCTTCAGCCTTTCACTCTCCAGATTTTGAAACTTTCACTCCTCGTAAATAATAGCATAGAAAAAGAGCATTGGGGAAATGTAATGTAAACTCATTTGTTCCCTCTCCGTTTTCACTTTTTTACACTATTTTATACTTTCACCACTCTGTATAAAACCATATGTTTTATGGCTTTTGAGTGAGAGTCAACCCAGGAGCCTTGGTTTCTTCCGACTCGAGTAAAAAATATGACACGGTTCTCTTTCCTTGTCGCCATTCAGTCACATGTCACTCGGGAAAAGGAATCCAGTTTTTGTGGTCGATCGTCCTTATACCCGGATTTTATAATCTCTTAAATGATCTATGCCGTCATGAATTCAACTCTTCCTGGTCAACACTTGTCCCAATGGAAACTTTCTTCATCCAACTCAGTCATCATCATTATCTCACTCAATTCATCTGCGTAAATCAATACCAGCAGTGGCCAGGGGAAAACTGGAGTGGACTCAATAAAGAGTTCTTCTGTAAAAGGGTTGAATTTAGTCCAGCGTTCTGACCACAACTGTATCCTGGACTCTAGTAATTGACATGCTTCATGTGCATCCGAATCACTATCCAGTGAGCAGATGAATTGCTTTCCAACAGTGCTCGGACGACGACGACTTTCACTTCCAAAGGATTTTATTTGAAATCTCTTACAATTTCATGCAAAAATTGAGTCCTCCAATACTGCACTCTTAAATGTCCTAAACAAACTTATGTATATTTTATCTCCACTTAATTCCAAGCACAATGTCGTTAATTTCTTTGCACTAATTTCAGCTGAAAATTTAGTAATGGAGTCAAATATTATTATTATACACTGGAAATTCCTTTCACCGATTTATCCACGATCGACTCCGACCACTTTGATTCTCATCAACTTTCCGCGGGTACTTTCTCCAAAAATCCTTGGACATAAAAAGAAAAAGTTGTTGACTACCAGATCCCCATTATTTGGGAAAAAAGCACCAATTGGATTTTATTACTAAGTTTTTTTGGGCCAAACCAGAATTTGTTAGAGTATTTTCGACGTCTAGGCTTCAAAATTTGTTTGAATTGAAGATTATGTTCAGAGTTGGCCCCACTTTTTAAAAATTGAATAAGAATGTGTGAGCGGTTTGGTGGTTGGTGTGTGTCTGAGTGCCCAAAAATATGAACATGGACCTCCCATGTGTCTCACTCAGCTTCTGCCACGTTATTACCTTCAGGGAGGCACATACAAGGTTTGGACAAATGTGTGAGTTTCCGTTTTCGGTTCTAATAATGTGCGCGACGGAAAGGTTTCTTCTTACTTTCTTCGAGCGAACCCACATCCCAACGACATTCATCATTTCCAATGCCTAACCCTTCCTACTCAGTATGTATGTGAAGATTATTATTTAAAATGCATTTAGTTTTAAAGGAGTTGGAGAAGGTAGGTTGGGAATGGAAGTGCAAATGGAGATTTGAATCCTATAAAGTCTGCTTTTGAAACGACCCTTATTTGCACAAAATACTTCAACTGAGAGAAATTGTTTCTTTTGATGTTTGGAAACTTCAAAATTAAACTTGTCAAAGAAACTTACAAAAGGAAAGTTTTCACACATTCCGAAAGACAATTTTGACGGGGGGATGGTGCGATGGTGTGATAGAGCTAATCTGTTTTCATCATTGCTTGATACGTACATAGCGGAGATAATCTTTGACGTTGTATGAACATAGTTTTATATACCGGCGCAACATCAAATAAGAATTTTTTTCATCTTCTCCAAACCTCACTCAATTTTGTGCACAATATATAAAAGTTGTTGAATAAAAGTAACCTGGAGCGACAGCACTTCTCTGTAAGTACATTGCAATTCAATGAGAAGTCTTTTTGGAATTAAATCTTCTACTCCCCCGCGGCATTAATTTTGTTTAAGTTTAAGCACTTTCAAGTTGATAGGTTTTTTGATTGCCTTACATTCTAAACACACTCACTGGTGTTATCTGGCTCAGAATTATGAGAACAGATAGTCAACTCGGATCTACATTTTAGAGGTCCTCAAGTTCTTTGATATCTAGATGAGAGACAAGAGCCCACGGTCGAAATGGGCATCTTGCATCAAAAAATTCTATTCTCGGATTGCAAATTCTTTAATCATTTCAAACGGAAGATTATCTGAATAAAAATTTGAAGAAATGTCGCTAACGGTGCGGCTTTGACAAAAGTTGTTCAGCAGGTCAAGGGGGTGCAATATATCCAAAATGCAGCCGAATCAAACAGAAGGGCCCGTTTTTGGGGCCTGACTTCTTGCGGTATTCTTTGAAACACCGTTATTCTGTAATTTGTGATAAGACGACCAGAGATGACTGTTCTTTTATTTCGAGAGAAAACTCTAACTGTGGTCCACATCAAAGAAAGTTGACATTCCACTCTCGCCGCCGCCACCGCCTCATCACCCAAATCTCATTCTTTACAAATGGACAGACATGAATTAGAACTAAAATCCCCGTTGTCTCAGTCTCTTTGTTCCTATTTGGTCGTCTCTTTCAGTTTTTGAGTCAAAGACAGGTTGACAGATGAGTTGAAGAAATGTGGACATGAAAAACCGGTTACTTTCTCCACTTTCACCGACTCTGAGTAAACCAAGTTGTAAAAATTGGTTAGAGTGCGCAGTCGGCTATTTGATGTAGTCCTAACAATTTTCAAAAAAAAATTACTTACTTCAAAATTTCATTCCAATTGTTTTGTTTGTCAACTCTCAAAATAGGTTTGTTCTAAAAATGAATCACTTTTTCCAATGACATTTTCCTGATTTTCCTGGTGGTTGATTCTTTCGGAAGGAAATGATGGTGATTGAGGCAACTACAGTTTTCCCCTACTACTGAGGCAACCTTCCCTGTGACAAATCCAATGTCGACCCAATTGTCTTGAAAAATACGCGGTTGCTGCCCACAAATCTGGCGAACGTCAATTAATGAGAGTATTTTGATATCTTCATATTCCTGTCTACCGAATCCGGCCATTTCCGGGAGGTTATCAGAAACCCCTCCCTGAGAATGTCTGGGAACTCCATCCTTAGTATGCATCGTATCAGCAAATACTTTCATCTCGTCAACCAACCATTTTCTCCCAAGGATACTATTTTTATTTGGGAAACGTAAATGTAGTAATGCGGGTTTCCCTTTTCTTTTGTACAAATAGAAAATCTCATACCCGCAACATGTCAATACACGTAAAAATCCTGGGAGAGGAGGACATCCTTTACTTTCTCCATTTCACTAAAGCCTCCGCCACAATTCCTACTGCATTTTCAGTGTGACTTTTCTCAGGTGAAAACATTTTCTTATCTCTCAAGAGAATTTCTCTTTGTCGTCGTTGCAGTCACAACACCACACTTTTATTTGGCTCTTCAGCCTTCTAACATTCTCTGGTTCGAGTTTGTGTTTTTTTTTCACCCTACATACATTATTGTATGTAGGGTGAGGTGTGCTAATTTCAGCCACCATGGAGACAATGTGCTAATTACGGTCACCTCTTAACTACGTGGACATGGCGACCGAGAACCATGCGCACAAATGGCAGTGACAGTTATTAGCACACTTTTTGAGGTTACGGAGGAATTAACCCATAAACGACAATTGCGCTAATTCCAGCCTATCTTAATGCACGTGACTCCTCCAACGGACGTGTGAAGAAGAGACGGTGTGGAAATTTCAGCCAGGGGGAGGAGTTTCTTTTGCGCGTTACCCCAAGTGATAAATGATAAATGGCTATAATTAGCACGCTTCACCCTATGGTTTGTTTAATTCTATTTTTTGTATCATTTCAGGTGGAATTTGTTTACTCCTTATTTAATCCGTCTGCAACCTACAATTGAATTAAAATTTTCTAGTTGAGATCCTAGTTTCATTTAAGAATAATCTAAACATTGTGGTTGACTGTGTTAGCGGAAAACTTTGAACATGCAGCTATTGAGTCAGAAAAATAAAATGATATACTTAATTTACTCAAAGTGTGGGCTTCTGTTCTGCAACAAAATTGAGTGAAAATCACCCAACTCTTGCACATTAATAAAAGACTCATTTTTGTTGAGACTTGAACTGGTTAATAATGTGGGATTGGAATTGGGAGTGGAGAGAGTGGAAAGAAGTATGTTAGGAATTCATGCAAAACCCCGTTCCTTCACCGAGATATTTATCTCTCCGTGTTTCTCTCCACTTTGGAGTTGTTGGGAGTCAAATGGTTAAGACCGAGGCGATAATTTTTCCAAGAGTCAAAACCGGAGAAAATAAATTTTCCCTAGAGTCTAATGCACCCGTTAACTTCATTACGGAATCCCGTAATACCCGCACTTTATTTTCAACGGCTTTATGAAATTGACTCCATGCTGGCGGTGCCATGCTGGGTTGGTCACTTTCACTCCTTCTACTTACTTTCCCCTATACTTTATTTTACATACACATTAATACAGTCACTACACCCTAACCTAGCACGCCAACCCTGTGTTAGACTGTTAAATCTAAATCGGTCAAGGGTTTCGGCTATTGATGGGAGTCAAGTCGTCAAGCCACGACTTTACTACACGAGTGGAAATGAGTTACGATTAAAGGCAAACCGTGTGGTAGTACTAGTGATAATCTTACATGGGACGGCATTTACATGTAAAACTCAAACCGTTACCCTCTTGGTAGATGCAACAAAACTTCAATATAAAGTACTCTTCAAATAAAAAGGGGTCTAAGAAAGAAAATTCACAAGGCGCTCGTAAACAATAACAAACGGTGTAACGTTTACTTTTTTGGCAGGTAATTATGATCTAGCTAAGTACAAAGATATTAAAAATGTGTAATACCAAAGACATGCATAGACCACATGAAATGTAGAATCCCCTGACATAATTTTAAATGTTCTATTTAAGAGCAATTAACTTTGCACGGTAATCTGGTGGATCGTAACAGGTTTACAACTTGCGCTTGAGAATTGAATATGAAAGGGAATCAAAAGTTTTAGTCAGGTCAAGAAAGGCAATAAGAGTGAAGAGATTCTTATCAAAGATTCTAAACACAGGGTTAAGGAGGTCAAAGGTAACATAAAAAGTAGATCTGCCTTTTGCGAACCCATAAAGGGATATTGGTATCGAGTAGATGGGAATGAATCAAAGTTATTTTTGAAAAATTTTGAGAGAAATCGTGACGTAGGAATTGGCCTGCAGGAAAGTGGATCAGAGGGCCTGAGCGGATTTTCAAAGGTGGCACTATTCCAATCAGCGGGATAACTTCTACTGGAAATGCCAGTTTAAAGACATTTATTTTTATCGAGTGTCAATACAAAATGACATTTGAATATGGCGTACCACCTCTCCGAAGGTTAATTGACTGGTGAATATACAGAGTCAATATAAACCATCCGAGTTACAACTGAGAACTTTCCCTTGTCAGCTGTTGTAGTTATATTTAACACTTTCTCGAAAGGGAAAGTAACTCAAAAGGTATTTGCTCAAAATGAAGTGGCAATCTGAAACTGAAGAAGTCTAACCTCAACTTCTCACACTCCGGGGGATCGAATCCAAAATCACTCAACAATGGGTAATCAAATATCGATATTTATTATTGAGTTGGTCCGAATCATTTTCTTAGAAGTGAATTTCAGCAAATACAAACAGGGTGCCAAAAATGTCATCCATTGTACAATCAGAGACATACTATTGAAGAGTTTCAATTTGTACATTTGAACACACACCATGACAGGACAGGACAATTTTGTTGGCTGGGGTTTATTTGTATTGTACCACTCACTCTGTGTACCTAGCAGTGCAGTGGGAGTACGCACACACACTTTATATTAACTTTTGAATAGAGTGGACGATTCTGTTCTGTATACTTTACTCTTATATGGAAGTCACACAAAAGGTCCTGCTCGAGAATCGATGAAAGTCGACTGTTCCGTATTGATTAATTGAGAGAAACCAACGTTATACTTTTACCATATCAAGGGTAGTCAGGGACTCGCATATCTATCTTTAACGAGAACACACACATACGCATGGTGGGAGGCGGAGGAAAAAAAAAAAAAGACGATTAAGTGTCTGGAGAAAGGTACACTGTCTCCCGAAATAAGAAAGTCTCCGTTCGAGGGAAATTTATTCTAATGACAAACTTATTTCTCAGCACGTTCACCTCAATCATCACTCATGTTTTTATTTACTTCAGTTTTTCGTCACTTGTCTAAATCTTTGCATTACTCCTATAATAATATCTTTTAGACGAAGTCGTTCAGTCAGTCCATTCTCGCTCCAGCTCTTCGTTGTGGTGGAGATTCGATGCCTCGCGCGTAGCCACGGATTGAGTCACCGCTTTAAAGATTTTTTTTAACTGCGATATTCCATTACTTCTTGGGATACTCTTCCTAAGCCAAATCGATACATCTTACTCCAATCACTTAAGAAGAAATGGGATCTCTGAATCTCTAAAGTCAAGAATTGGGAGCGTTTGCTTAAAAACGGATTATAAGACCACATGACGTCTACCAAACATAAGAAAAAGGGCGCAAGTAATTTCGGGCTATCATATACCCCGAATCCTGACTAATCCAGCTCTTCGGTTAATCCAATTTTTAGAAGGATTAATTAGCAATACAAAGCCAAATTGTAACGAAACTTGCCGCAGTTATTTCAAGTACAACCGCAGACTACCTTATTATACTAGGAATGACATTCTTTGTTGAATTCCAAGGAAATATAAGTATTCGTGTCCCTCGCTTTACACTCAAATTATCATGTTGGACGAAAGGAACTGCACGTGCTCTTGGCTTCTGCCGAGCAAGTCTCAGTAACAGATAGTATTTTGTAAGAGAGCCACAACTACAAGTGGTAATTACGTTGAAACCTAAACTATGTAATATTAGGAATTAGATCGATAGGATTGCTAGACTAGGACAGTGACTCAAACATAATATCCTGGAACTCAGACTCAAGTTGCATAGCAGGCAATCAATTTATGTGTCGAAGATATAATTCCTCTAATTAATCCTCGTCTGTAACTACCTCTTCTACGTCGTGGTCGGACAAAAATAATTGAACTGATAGTGAGATTCAACATGACGACCGTGAACGGAGATGGAACCATACTTTCAAGCACAGGAATTCTCTAGGGCTGCTGCTGAATTTGTAGATGTTGACCTGATTTAATTAGTTGCAAATATCCTTAAAAGGAGATCCTGATAGAAATTATAAAATCCAGGACGCTCTTAGTTGTGACTATGTCTCTTTAAAATTTTTTTGGACAAGTGATCAGTTTCTCTTCGGAAACTTTATATGTAGAAGGATTTGAAAAAAATATTTGAAAAATTCGGCTTTGCGATTAACAGAAGCCGCAACTGTTGTCTAGTCCTTAGAAATACTAAATTCCCATGACATAAATATTTGGAAGAGGAATTCAAAGCATTTGAATGCCAGCTTCTCTTATTTTCAAGAGAGAGGCCCATTTCGATTAACGCAGTCTACACCACAAGGAACAAATGGAAGGAAATTGCATTGGACGCTAATTTCCTGAGGTACTTTGGCAAACGAACGTAAATAAAACATGAAAGGGTGGAATCAATGGAATTTACAAAGTCTATAGCATTTTAATTCGACAGATTTTATCTGAGGTAAAAGTCACTTGTTAATTTGACTTCAAAGGCTAAAAACAAGAGGAAAATAAAGTGAAAGGTAGAGAATATTCAGGACGCTGTGGGTTTTAAATTAAAATTAAAAACGCTGTCGTTGTATTTCCTTTAAATGAGTTGTGCTGCGTGTGTGTGTGGATATTTGACCGTAGAAGGAGCAATGAGGTTTAGGTGGGATTGGATCAGATTGTACACAGAAGGACTACCCGGGTTTCGTGTACCCGAATGTCTACCCAAGGCTAGCATACACCTGGCCGCACATAATCAATACGCTCTCCTATTCCTTATGCGTGGCTGTACAGCACGGACTATGTAGAAGTTACCTTACGCCTTGGCGAATGTCAGACTTATACAGATGCGTCTTGGAATTGGAACAGACAAGTAGAAAGTTTTCCAAGAGTTGGAAGAATTGTAAATGCTCATAATCCATGGTCTCATTATGACAACCGTTTTTACAAGGACTCAAAGAAACAGAGTCGAGATGAGAGAATTAAAGTTGTTCACTCAATCGTATCTTACTGGCCGAGGACAAATCACGTGCTATTTCACTTCCTTAGTCTTGGACTGTAAAAGGGCCGGGCCTTTCGAACCTCCCGATAAAGGGGCGGGCCGACAATTCACAATTTTTCTAAAACGTCAAAAAATAGTTAAATACAAGAAAAAGGAAAATATTAATTACAAAGCTTGTGTAAAGGAGCAAACATTATATTGTTTTAAGGATTGTCGGTATAGTTTTTAGATTTATTGAAGAAGAGGGCCTGGCCCGGGCCAACAATTTAAGATAACGCTTAGGTCCGGGCTGGGCCAGAGTCTGAAAAAGTAATAGTGGCCCAGCCGACCCAGGTAAGAACCCATGCTAATACATTAGGTCTGCGCCGGGCATGAGGGCTAGTGCCGGCAATATCCGGCGCTTTTACACCTTTACTAAGTTTGTACCGCATTCGAAACTTTATTTAATAAATTACAAAGTGTCTGCGGTTGGTTGTCGACAAGGAAGTTTTATGGAATTAGGTCACTCAGTGTTCTATGTAACATTATTTCCAAGGGTCTGGATGAACTTTTTAAATATGCAAAAAGTGTGTGCTAATTATTTCAGAATATTTTCGTATTTATGACTACCTGGAAGCAGTGAGCTCAGCCTCGGATTTTTTCGCTATATACGGTAGTTATAAATATCACGGTAGGGATGAATTATGGCAGAGCTAACGTAATAACCGCTGCCATCCTTTTCGTAGTACAGTACGAGCAATAGTGTAAGTCAATTATGGAAGATTAAGTAGGTTATGGTATTAAACCTAAGAAATAATAATTGAAATGGTTTAATCAGAATGTCATTATTTGAAAAGACTTAAAAAGAAATTACACATCAACATGTCGCGGATTTCTCCTCCTATTACCAGGATTAAAATACAAATCTCGCCCAACTACCACATCTAGATGTCATGATTTCAAGTCTTACTGTACACATCTCTTAAAGGAATTAAAGAAAATGTGTAAGATTTAATTTATTTGAAAATCTTAAGTACTTCACATAACATATAATTTCACTCTCCTTAATTCAAAAAAAAGTTACATATATTCCAGCTTAGCTTTTGGCATACTGAAAGAGATGGAATCAAATGCGTGTAATGTAAGCGGTGAATTTAGCCATGGGATTCATGATGGGAGGAGATGCGAATTCAAGCGAAGTACAAAGACTAGATGCACTGATGGGTTGTCCAGAGCTGTCTCTTGACTCTGTGAAATTCCCTGGAGGATTCTCCAACTCTCTACAACTCTACATCCATCCTCCTCTCCGAATTTCTCACAATATTGTTGTTGATGAGGTTCTAATTCTAAACCTGGATTGTCCAGTCCAGACACTGTCTATGTGTACCCTGGAGAATTCACAAACCAACCACCCAACTAAACACATCGTTCTCAACTCAAATTACAAGGAAACCTCTTTTCATGTAAAACTAAGATCCGTCTAAGAAGTTCAAATGTCCTGTTTGTTACATATTACAAAATTATCTCGCAATGAACCAAAATTTTATCTGCAGCTAATATCTCTCATAGAATATTTCTGCTCCGGACACTTGATTTAAACCTTTGGATTGATGTATGTGTCTAGTTTTCAAGGGAAAAGTAGTTCCCTTGTTAGATGAACCATCGTAAGTGGTTTTACAAATGACGGGTTTCGTTCCTCGATACTTGATACCCTTACTCCAACTTTCACGATACGATAGAATTGTGTGGCACTTTCTAATCTGTGGCTTGCTTTCACCAATGCCAAGGGAATGTATAGGTCCCCTAGTTTACTTTGTCCACGATAGAAGTGTACTGGAATGATGAATTGCACTCAAAATGGGTACATCGTTTCCTAAATTATTGCATTCGAAGGTTCACCAAACTTAAATCCGTTCCGGTACTTAGAAGGTTGTCTTAGAACCTTGTCGTGGAGGGAAAATAATTTTCAAAATAATTTTTTTTAGAATTAACAATGGTGCAACAAAATCTTACTGAAAATTAAATTAATTAAAATTGGATTAAGACTGAAAATTGAAGAAATTGTTTGTGACCATCTGAATTTTTACAGGCCAATTTCAGCATCACGATTGTTTCTGAAAGGAAAATGCAGTGAAAGTGAAATGGTTGGTCGGCTAGAACAAAGAAAGATTTTCTAACCGTGAAGCTTCTCTAGTTCATTTTCATCCGTCAATCCTAATATACCGTGGCCGGTTAAGCCTGAGGCAAATTTATCCAGCTTACACACTATATGTGCTTACACAAGAACGAATTAATGTATGGTTAGTTGAAAATCGTTGAATTTGATTGACCTTCCACTTTGCCCTACTCAAGTTTGTTCTTGAGGTGATGATGGAAAATTAATGAACTCAATTCTTTGTAGTTCATGTTCGGAATAATGTGCCACTGGCCAGAAGGGTGGTTTGAAAATTTGTTTATTAATATTATAACGTCATTGAACCCATTATGGCATGATGGCCATGGTTGTCCTTACTGCATCGCTGTTTCACGGGTGGCAACCCTCAAAAATATATTACTCGAGCAACTTCATGGTTTCATGAGCTCATTTAATTAAAGTTATTTTACCTGTGTAACTTTCTCCAGGCCATATGGAATTTATTTGAATCACACCATACCAGTAATATTCATGGCCCAAGGATTCTGTCCGACCGTCCGGACGCGTCCTTCCTCTCACGATACCCCAGTCTCTGTGGATGGGTTTCTCTTCTATTTTGCTTGCCTAGATGGATCCACCTGGTCCATTCTCGAACCACAGGTTTTCTAGTCTAATGAACCACCCGCCTACTCCGAGGCAATAGAACAAAATTCTGAAAACTCCATGTTCGAACTCTGAGCCCACATGTATCGTGCTTACAAAATCTAATCAAAATATTTTGTTGAAGAAGAAAGAACTTATAGAATACATAAAAAAATCACAGCACGAACGAAAATGAAACTAACTCTTTATAGTTGTGTTCTCTCCATCAAAACTTGTAGATGACACAAAGAGTACTGATTACAGCAGAGATTAATCCACGGATCAGATTATGCTGGACAAATAAAATTACGAACATAAATTAATTGTTGTGAGATTCATATTCTATAGCAGGACGTAAAAAAATTAAAAATGATCTCAAAATTAATCTTCAGTGAATACTTAATTTTATGAAATTAGGGAAAGGATTTGAGCATTAAGAAATTAGAGGCTTTTACTCCTCTGAGTTTGCGGCTTGAATTGTGTATAATAATATTGTTTGATCAAAATGGGGTCAACGTGACTTAAATTGTCAAGTTTTGCAACGATTTGATTCGTTTGAGAAACAGTTTGAACATATCTACCCATAGTACATACAAACCGACACGATACCAGAAAACCACGAGTGTGTGTGTGTGTGATCTGTCAAATATGAAAAATCTAGCGGAACTCTATGAAACACTTAGATCATCTCCCAAGGGACACTTATAAAGATACTTCGGTTTAGGTCTTGAGTCGCACGCAACGGAACTCCAACTTACGATTAGTCACGGATGCTAGCTAATAATATGTTCCATTTCAAAAAAAGAGAGACCTGGGTTCGGTTACGTATGTTCTATATTGCTTTCTGAATGTGTGTACTCAACATAAGGTAGACAGACACAGGAACATAAAATACATATATCCAAGAACACGACGACCTTTGCATTGCATGACTCCATTAGACCGACCCAGGGTGGAAATCTGAACCCGGTGGGAAATTAAACGAGAATGACGAGGATTCTTTGGAACAACTTAAACAGGAATCCCATCCTGTCTGTGTATCGTGGACTCAAAATCCAATGGAGTCCACGATTCTTTATCACTGCTTTCTCCTGATTGCATAAATACTGCAGACTTTCTATGGCGACAGTAGATACTGCTCTCACTCCCCAGCTATGACAGGGTGTTGTATCTTTGCGGCGGTCATGGTCTTTGGTCTTGCTTTTACTACTTTACTCATTTATGAGGAAAACCTGCTAAGAAATTGTAAATTACATAAAAAGAGGAATTGCAATAAGTGTACTAATCGTGTTGTAATTGTTGACATTAAAATAATGTATTAGCCGATGGAGCATACATCTTACGACTAATTAACTCGATTGAATCTAACCAACGATTAATACCTCCCAAAGTTTTCGATACGTTTGACGAACAATTAAGCGGATTGCCCTAAATTCTTGGAGACCAACGTAACTTGCATTTCGCAGGAAAATGCACCTATATATCCCCGAGTCCTTGAACACAATATTCTTTAAATTGCAAACAAAATGTTAATTAATTTGAAAGACTATGATCGTAGTGTTTTCTGCCCCACGCATATTGTCGCGCAAATTGATGTAATCATAGCGCGGTAAAATATAGAGATAAAATATTATATTTTTTTTTCAAATCAGTCTACGAAGATAAAAATCGTTCCATCATTGGAAAATTAAACTTTTGAGGAATATTTGTTAAAATTTGACAATATATTAATTCTGAGATTTTAATGGATAAAATACACACCTGCGTGAAACCGTTAATGCCCGCATTAATAATTGTAGAAGTTCAGGGTAGGGTTCAACTGATTTACAGCTAAAGTCCAGTTTTACGAGAATTGTTTTGTAAAATAATAATGAGGTGCTGTAAGGAACGTAGAGAATGACACGAACCAAAATATAGAGGTGTCCGTTCGTTGTTATGGTTGTTGGTCAGACACCTACCCATAACACTTAACAAGGATGGATCGATTTAAAAATACATAATCGTTGGAGGAAAGTGCCTTGAACGTGATTGCGTGACCAAAAGTACTACGTATACAAATAGTACTACTGACTAGGTTTTCCTTCTTCTTCTACAACAACTAAAAATAACCATGTATGCGTACGATAATATTATATTACCTGTACAAGAGCAGAAAAAGTGATTATCATCATCGTGTGACCCGAAATCCTGACACCATATTACTACTAACAAGGTGACCATTCCTGATGTAACGACACCATTAGATTCAAAGCCAACCCTAATACGGAGTGTAGTTCGGGGACAAGTATGGCGGACTTCGGGGCAATTAAAATTTCGATTCACTGCCAGAAATTTTTGGACCATTCCTAATGGCTCAAACATAAAATCAACAAATCAAGTGAAGACACATTATTTATGACTCAGATAAATTGACGACGCAGAGACCTGGACTCTTGATTCTTTCTTACGATAGTAAATTTATTTTTCGATAGTTTTCTTCTCTATTTTGAAAAGATATAATCGTTAATTGTGCAACCGCACTTTATGGAGCACGTTCTCCTGCCATTTTGGTGTTTAGGGGTTTCTCTCCCCATTTTGTTACATTCTACAAAAGAAAGAGATAAAAAAACAAACATCTAACCCACCGAGCTCATCACTTGGGAAAAACTAAGTGGCTTTCGTTGATACAAAGTTGGTCTTGTAGGAAGAATCTTGGATTTTTTGCGTCAAAACTAAACGTATCATCAGAAAATAGAAAGTCGTGGAAAGAGTAGGCGGACAGGTCTTAGGAGTTAAGAGGATTGATTGGAGATTAGAAAAATAAAGGATCGAGGGACGGATAGTGGGGAAGAGAATTCATTAAAGTGCGGGCACTCACTTAAATAATACTTGACTTGGAACCTTATTTTGTCCACTCAATTAAATCAACTCCATCGAAAGTTCTTCTGAAGATCACAAGGAAGTATTTTGTCATGTAAAACCCAGATTGACTCAAAATCAAGGCCGATTGTATGTAGTGTTGCGCTCTCTAGAGGAGCGGCGGATGTAACTATTGGTACTGTGGTAAGGATTCGATCTGTCGGATAGACATTTTACATAATAGTTTGTTCCTACACAGAAGTTTTTCTTAAGTGGCGTTACCTTCCCTAGGTCAGTTGTAAAGCCAATCCATTTTCTTGGCAGAATAGGCTGTTCGGCCATCCCTGACAGTAAATGCTGTGAGAATAGTTCATAGAGGTTGCACTAGATAGCGAGGAATAATTTAACACCACGATCTTCTAGACCCACCTTCCACTCATTTTATCTTCAAACTTGCTAATTAATTTGTATAATATTAACAATGATAAGCATCTTGTAAGTACTTAAATGAGGAGTTCTTCTGTGGACGGCAAATACCGATACTTGTCATGGTCGTACTTTTCAACCTCATCACCGATCAGATATGTTCCTCGTGGAGGAGCCGCTCGGGACTTCCACCTCTCGTTGGACACCTCAACTTGGTCACGACGTCTCCATTCTTAGCCGTCTGTCGTCTCGTCAAAACCAGCTCTCCATTCACCCTCGTATTTCGCACAAAGAATTTCGGTTTCGCGTGTTTTCCGGAATATTGAAATTTTGAGGCAAAATCGACCTGCTCAGAAAATGTCGATCAATGGCTTAAAATTTTTAGAAACCACTTGCGAATGTGGTGGCGGTGTTCATTTTTCGAAATTTTGAAGTTTTCATGTCTTTTCAGGCGCAAAACCTCAAAGAAACGGCTGAAAAACGTCGAATAACTAATTTTTTATCTTCCACCGCGCGCTGCGCGCGAACACGTTTTCAGATGGAGCTGAAATATGGTGTCTAAGATCCCATTTGAGCTGATCTTTGCAACGAGGTATTCCACTTGATTGTACCTTTCGTACTTCCTGAGATACCCAGGGCGCAATACATATAAGACACCCTGTATATCCCGAGAACTTGACACCGCTTGAAATGTATTGGAACAATGATTATTCGGCTGCGGGACTCCAGGACTATTATTCTCGGACAATGCAAAACTAACGGCCCTACGTACTACCAGACGGTATCCGTTATTTTCTATTATTCTGTCTGAAAATGTACGTACCCGCTCGACTGGTTTACAAGTTGCCAAATCAAGAATTAATTAAGCCCTAGTTGCTAGGTACAGTCAGGACTCAAGAGTACTATAAGTAAGTTTTCTTTTTAATCTGATACTTTGCTTAATTAGTAATCAGGAACGTATAAGCGAAGAGAGTTTTCAGCGTTTCACCGAACTTATAAAAATGTGATAGACAAATAAAACTGCTCAAAATATTTTTAAACTAAAAATGTAATACTTAAATACGAAGGAACGGTTGGTTTGAGTTTGTTTTGTGAGCAGTTTAAAAAATGTCTAGTCTTGTGAAAAAAATCAGCGTTCTATTTATGTGTTTTTATTATTCGAATGTTGCAAGCGAACCTAATTTCGCAAATGAGGCGGGCTGAAGATATATAGTCAAATGAAGTAATTGTCTTAAGAATTATATTTCTTGTCTTCCAATTGATAATAATTGCTTCTGTTTCCGTCACTACTCACTTGAGTGTATTTCCCTTCTAATAATTGTGTAGCACATTCTCCTAATTATAAGGAAACTATATTGGGCACACGCACGTGGAGAAAGTGCAATATAAATACGTACACGCAGATGTAGAGAAAAAACGGCAGACGTCCTTTCTCTTATCAAACTCCGTGATTAATTAAACTTTCTCGGAGTGGGCAGATGCGCACCCAAAAATTTGCAAAAAAATTAGCCCAGGAACAGCTGCACTCGGTTTTCCAAAATTTTGATGTATTCGCCTTTCCAAAAATGCCAAAAAACCATTTAGCCTAAATTGAATTATTTTCAATAATTAGATAAACCCGTAGATCTTACAAGTGCGTCTGAATTAATTATAAATAAATATTTTCTGAGTCTACAAATACATAAATTTGCATCGTCACATGTAAGTGACTCACTAACACGCCGTGCCGCCTTTACCTAAGAATGTAGTCGTCATCATTTTGTGACCTCATGATCCACACTTAAAAGAAAACGGTGACACAAGACCTTGTTTCTTCCATAATCGAGTCATTCATTTATTTACCATAACGAGAATCGCCAATCTACCTAATCGGGTTCGGGTTTCCCAAGGACTCTGTATAATAATTGGATTGAAATGTCTCAGGCGTTTATACATTTGCACATTTGCACTAGATAAGTTCCACAAACAATGGATGACTAATCTCCACCAAAATGGTTTTAGTTATAAAAACGCAGACGTACGCATAAACGGAAATGCTTTTTTTTCTGCGAAACCAATCCATCCATACTACTTACATTTGTGAGGCATTCTCTGACTCAACTCAAGGTAACGTAACAATACAGCAAAAACGAGTCAGCAATTCCAATAGGCACTGCAATAGATAATGTCCCGATAGTGTTATTGATGAGATAGGGTCTCGCAATTTCCTTCCTCATTCACTTACGTATGATTTTTTATTATCTACGCAAAAGAATCTACTGTTTAAGTGAAGACTGTCATTGCGTACGACGTAAATTAGTAGATGTGTTTCAGTACGTGAGTCATTTCAAGCGAATTGCTTGATTTAGGCCGTAGATAATATCAATATCACAGCTTCTCCTTAGTGTTTTGGATCAATTCCTTAGACATATACATTGTTTTTGTCATTTAAATAGATTATTCTTCGCTGTAATAAAACCTACTCATTTTCTTGAATCATAATCGCTGATGTTTGACAAATCTTAAGGAAAATGTCAATTGTGTATTTTTATTGCATTTCTTATATTTGAAATTTTAATACAACCCAATATTTTAATTGACACTGGCATAGCCCCGTACCGACATATAAACTAAAGGTGACCGTAACTTCTAAAAACTCTAACCGTTTCAGATACTCAATACATTCCGCAATATTCAATCATTCAGTCAATCAATCAATTAATGGTAGTTTATTCTCGAAATTCGGCCGTGACCCTACAGACATGACATTCCGCAATATTAATGTTGCATCAGAATACACCGTTAAAATAAAAATTGCAACCATTTTGCAAAAAAAAACATGTACACCGTAACATACGAATAAAGACAAACAATCACACCACAGCTAACTTTATGCTTGGAAATGTTAGTTTTGATGCATCTGAGTTGACTATATAGTGTGTAAACATTGAAGATGGCTCATGGCCGAGTAAAATGGCAGGTAATTTTGATGTGTTTAGGCTTAAGCTTTTTGCACGACCGTCCATATAATTGTAAACGTATGGTTTTAGCGTATATGTACTGAAATCGTAGCCTGACTAATTCCTTGTCACTGCACGGAACTGTTGGTTTGCATGGTTATGACGATAAGAATGACATAAGTCCTTAGTATTACGGATAGTTAGTCATTCGCATTTTTACATATTAGATTCTACTATTTTAACCGTGAGTAAGACTTGTGGTGATAAAAAGTGAGTACGCTGAATGATTAGCACCCAACCATCTGTCTACCCCAGGAACATTCTCACTTTCAACCACAGTTTGTGAGACGCTCTTCAAGTGGATAGTGGCTTGAGTTAATTTGGTGTACTAATTAAATTAAAACATTCTTTATTGATTGATTGGACTGATTTTTGTGTTCAAGAAATATAGTGCTATAAAATGGGATCTACACCTTGGATCGCTGTCATCTTACTTTTAGGTAAGAATTGGTCAGAAGTGTTATCTTATTCGGAAACGGGACAATTTTCTTTTTTTCCCCAATTTTTGTAAGATTTTTGAATTTTTTGTGAGGAAAGCCACATATAAATTAATGCTAATGTGGGTGGATAAGTTTAGAAAGTACAATTTGAATAAATCGTTAATGAAACCGGTTTGTTTCAATGAAAAACAAAGTGAGCACTAAGAAGATTCACAGTTAGCCAGCTTTATTTTCTATTATACAAGTTGGCCCAAACACTTTGTCTGTTAGAGGTAGAGGTCAAATTGCACCACCAATGTATTCCCGGATTTTTCAAGTTGGTGATTGGTGGCAGTTACAACCATAACCATTCTGGTTTGTTTTATGGTGAGGGCTAACTGAAAACAATGCGTAACGCCTTAAAGTAATAACTCCGGGTAAAAATAACTCTGTGTCGTTAAATTTTTTAATAACTTACCACAGTTTTAAGCAGTAAGGAATTTGGTCATAATATCATATACATAGAACTAACCGGCCGGTAAAAAAAGTCAACGCCCAGTTTCAGGTTTTGAAGAGTGTTAAACGGAACATTGCTATTCCAATTAGACCATTGTAAGTGGTTATGTCCTGTTGTGAAGGATATCCATTCCTGCCACTGATTAGATAATACAATTTTTATCTTCAGACTAATGCTCCACTCCGAGCTGGATGATTTTTTTAATTTACCTTTACATGGCGCTCCTCGTTTCAGTTTAATAATACAAAATACATATCCATGCAGCTGGACTCATTAGACTTATAAGGGAGATCCTTATAGTGTTGGATGGAGCCATGGTCTAATTACCGTCCTATTAATAATTGGCTCGCTTGTTTTGTTCATAACCGATAAAATTTGCTTGCCAAGCAGAGCTGTCTACCGTTCAGAATCCCTGAGCTCGCTATGCAACCACACAAGTTCTAACGTCCGTAGCTACTAGTTTTGATTTGAACAGACGAGTTTTAAAATTTTGGACAGAACTTATGCGATACTGCCCTAGTTTGTTTAGCTCCGAAGACTTAACACCTTGTAGAACTTCCTTGTCGGAAAATATTGGAAAATAAATGAATCCATAGTTTAATAATTGCAACGGTCAAAGTACAAAGACTACACGCCACTAAATGCCCTTGTTTATTCAAATGCTCAAATCTGTATTTTCGCTGAATTTACATGATTGTTCCGTGCTAATACATATGCGGCACTTCACAGTTTTTAACTTTGCTAAATTGATTCACTGAGTGAGTCCGTTTATTTGCCCAGCCAATACGTACAATGATTACAAAAATGGTTTCTTTGGAATCGGACCAATGTGATGACTAAAAATTTACCAGGTAGTAATAAAAATCAATTACACCTACACAGTTTAGTTATCTGAGTTTTTATACCACCATCCTCAGACACATAATTTTAAATGCATCATTAATATAAAGCGTCCCCTCCGTACATTTCTATGTACTTTCAATATTATCCAAAAAAAATTATCATCCATACATTTTTTGCAATTAAAAAGATCGTTCAGCCAGTCTCATAATTGAAGGTCTGCAATTGCATATATTTGTCGAAACAATAACAGAGCGTAATTTCTGAAGCATGTGTCATATTTTTCATTATTTTTTGCTGGGTTATAAGAAATCCTTACATCATACATCATGTGAGTAAAGTTTGGTCGTTACTCACTTGCATTTTTAGTACCTCGGAACAAATTGAAATAAATCCGAACTTAGGTAGACTCAGATGTAAAAATAAAGTTTACACGCATGTTTTTTGGTTTCTAGAGAAATTACACTTGATTTTATAAGCGCTCATTTGATATCTATGTAATATATGGACTGAAGTGAGGAAAATTATTTTTAAAGATTTGAACGTAGGATGGCAATATTGAAAATTTGTACAATTCCTTCTCAACATTATTGCATTTCCTAAAAAATATATTAAACAATTTAAGTTTGGCAGGTTGCAAATGAAAGATCTCCATAAGTCCTTGAATCCCTGACTTTTTCAAAGACATGGCCTGGGGTGTGTTAAATATTTCTCAGGAAAAATATTTTCCGAGAACCTTCTGCTCATGGGAAATATAATTGCTAGTGCAGCATTAAGAATGGGCTTAAAATTAATTACCGTGTTAATTGAGTTAAATTTGAAGGTCTCTAGTCATCCCAGTTTTGTTTCTTTACTTTCACAAACTCATTAGCGATTAGATAAATCTAGACAAGGCGCAGAGACGTCATTTCTTCAAAAAAGGGAAGAGGACTTGTCATTTACCTCCCTCGTCATGCATGTGTGTTTGTTTATGTCAATTTACACAAGACAGATGTAGACTGACTGGGCTCAGAATATTTTTTAGCTCATGGTGATGTGGAAAAGTAAATTTAAAATTTTCACAAGGAAAGATTTTATTTATGTAAGCGCCGGCAAAACACTACAATGGCGCCCCACCGCACCGCAATGCCCTTGGCTAACCGATCGGACCAATCAAACCAGCCCTGATAATCGTGACTCGCTTTATCTCCGCACTATTGGTTTTTACATCCATGCATGCAATTGATTGCACTAACACTAATGATAATTTCTATTCAGATAAATTGACCTAAATACTTTGGTTTCCAACATTTCGGCTTATCATTTATTGTGTTTGCCACTTCTGTATGAAAGACCCGACTCGATTGAACACAATTTTTTTGTACATGTTTGTCAGACAATTTTAAAAATAATTAATAATTATGTCGTCCATCGTCTACCCAATGTAGCATTAATTAATGGTAGAGCTGCCCTTCTCGTTTCCTCTGGAGAGGGTTCGATTCCTTGGGCACCCATGGTGTGTATGATGCATTTTTGTCACGATTGTTTTCATTTATTCTGTCGAAAAGTAACCGAAAGTTGGAAACTAATGAAACAAACTGAACTAAAATGATTACAATTTTCTTTCTTTAGGCGTCCTTGGCGCAACTCAAACTGATGGTGCCGTTAGCGCACGAATGGTGTCCATCACCCACCGACACATTCTAGAATTAATGCAATCCGAGCCATCCTTCAGTGCCACCCGACACCCTCTCCCTCTGAATAACATCTCACGAGATCCTATGCGAAAATTTATTAAAGAAAAGTTTGGACAAATGGCCGGAGAGTTAGGTGGAATTGCGAACGGACATGTTCTAGAGGATTTTCATTACAGCACAAAAACATTTGATGACCGAAGGGAAGCAAGAACTATCACTGGAACAAATATCGTCCTCACCCTTAAAGGGAGCAAGGGTGTAGCTGATGATAGACCACTAATGATCTTGGCCAATTATGACACTGACAGCTCAGGGAATGTTGTTGAGGACAACGGCTCAGGTGTCGCTGCCTTATTGGTTGTAGGAGACTATTTCACCAAACAAGTCAAGGATGAGAAAATCAAACTAGAGCACAGTGTTATCTTTGTTGCATCTGATACTTCAATCAGGAAATATGTAAGTCCGCCATCTTTGTTTTTATTTTGAACCATTAACTGATTTTGATGATTTGTAATTTGTCCCACAGCAAGCCAACAGTGGTGGAATCCCAGACAATTCTACTTCCGGAGCTGATCAAATTGCTAAAGAATTCCTTCCTACTTTCATGAGGGATAGGAAAGAATTTCGAGGTGTGATTGTTTTGGACAGTCTTTTGAACTTCAAGAATGAATCACGATCTCAAATCGTGGATGCCGGCGGTTTCGACAGGGTATGTGATATTTAACGTATTGCGTAGTCGTTTGTGTAATTTAGTTTTTTGTACCACTGACTACGACATATATTTATAAATTAGTAAAATGTCGTTATAATGCAATAAAATGTTACATTGCAAAAAAAATTACAGTTAATTTTATTAAAATTAAACAGAGCTACCCTGAGGCTTACACTGAGATGGCCAAGGAAAATTTCCCTGGAGATTTCTTGGCCCTTGTAGCCCGAGACACGGATTTGGACAAAGGATTGAAGGAGAGCATCGAGGCTGGGTGGAAACGTGCATTGATTCAACCCAAGTCACAAGGTGGCACTCCACCAAGTGCAGGTCAAATTGATGCCCGTCTCATCAGTTTTGTCAAGAAACCAACTACTCCAAATACCGATGCAGTATTTGAATTTGCCAAGTCTGAACAAAGCAGCATTTGGAATCACCATGAAAGGCCAGAAATGGCTCAATATCCGGCTGTCCTTCTTACTGATACTCGAGGTAAGCAAATTCAATGTAAAATGTAATTATGTTCCGCCTGATGTGATGACATAAAACCGCGGATTGTGGTTTTCTCAAGAAGGAAGTAGTTGCGTTGTTCCTCATTTCTAGGCACAGAGCCATATTGGTTGGTGGATATTTGATACGAGTATAACAAAACCAGGAAGAAAATTTTGAGAGTATGTACTAAGAAATTGAAGTTAATTTTCCAAGTAATTGTCAGGAAGTTCAGGGTTTATAGAGCTACGAACTGAAAATCAATCACTATGTATATGTCATTTTTAATTTAAGGAGGTTCTGATGCCTACGAATATAAATTTCAGTTTCGGGAGCTGAATTCTTTTCAAAAATTTGGATTTTAATAAATGTTGCAATTAATAATTGAATAGATAGAGAAATTCAGCGATTATTTCCTTGGGACACGCCCTCCTTCGGAGTGAATTATATGTGAAATGATAACCCTCACGTGATATTTTTTACAGTTTTCCGAGTACCGATTTGCACGTCACCAAACTGTAACTATTTGGAAGCTTCAACTGATCAGAGAAACCTGGCTTTCATCCACAGAACAATGATGACACTCCATTATGTTTTGAGGGGACAAACTGGTAAGTTCGGATTCAATGGGATAAACAAAATATGTGCACCTTTCAAAAATTAGAAATCCATGGAATAACCGAATTTTAATTCTTGAATTCACAGATTCTGCTCCAGATGGCGCTTCATCCCTCCAAAGCTCGCTGCTCATGATCACACCCCTACTCGCTCTAACTCTTCGCTACGCGTTGGCCTTAAATGCTTAAATCAATAACAGTTATACTTGTGTCCAGTGCCAAAATATTTTGCGTTATGCACAACACAAATCTATTTGAACATTTTAAGTATAATTTCTTTTTCTTGTTTTGTAAATTCTTGTTGTTCCTACATATATACAAATATGTTACCAAAATCTGCGTTCCTAATGATATATGTGATGTTAATCCCGTCCTTATTGTATGAAATACCGTGAAGTCATGTAGCTGTTGAAGGTATCGTGTATTTTAAGAGATCATTCTTGTAATATTTTACTTTGAGCATTTTAGTCCGCCATGTATTTTAAAGTTGCTAAGTGACAACGATTTCCCAGGGGAAAATGTATTCATTAGGCTTGTGTTGTGTAGTAGTTTATTCAAAGTCAACTTTCAAATGTGTTGTGAGTATGAATGATAGTTAATTTATTCTTTTGAAAAACTTTAGAACTGGAATAGAAGATAGAAGCAGGAATTGTCGATCCAGAACCGTTTAGTTTATTGTAATGTACCTCCAAAATGCTTTTAGTTGTGTGAAACTTTATACCAAAATAAATTCATGTTTGTCTGTGTACTTCCAAGAATTCTCGATAGAGATTTTGGCGATTTTATTTAATCCTTCATTTCTGTCAATGAGCAGTTGCAATCACGCAACGTTGCGACGGGACTCGAAATCCCAGAGAGACAGTCTTGTGTTTGTCCAAACAGGTTTCTCAACTCTGGAGTTCTTTCTTACTACTGGGGGTGCATTCTCTTGTCAAAATACAGAGTAACCCATTCTCGACACAAAGTACGCTATTATGTGTGACCATACCTCACCGGTGAATGCCGATTTATGGGTTATTAATGTCAGAGTCTATGCGTATGAGTTTTTAGCAATTTAAAGTAGAAGTACATTTGCAATAAAAATATTTGAATTCATTTTGCTCAAAGATTACTTTAAATACTAAATTATTTGGCAGACTCATAAATTATGTCAGTCTTATTCCATCTCTAATAATTGGTATTATTATGGATTAATAACCATTTGAATTAGACAACCTGATTTCTTAGGTACCCAGTATATTTTGTTTATTGTGTGTACGTCTATCACAAATTAATTCAAGCAGAGCCTCAGACCTTAGTTTAAAGAGTATTTATTAGTGCCAACCCAGCAATGAACCTTAAAATATCAACCAATATGTTCAAACAATATTTTCATTATTCAGATTTGATCGTATGCTTTGAATAAAAAATGATGCCACAAACGTATAGCATAACCATATTCATTGAAGATATTGATGCGGCCAGGAATAAATAAAATAATAACAATTATTATTACTTATGTCATAATAATTTTGAATAAACAGGTATACTTAAGAGTTGTACATTACATATAATTTTATTGTGATCAATCAGGTATCTAGTAATAAACAAATTAATGTTTAATAGGCGTCCTGATTATCCATTTCATTCTGTGTCTTTCTACGAGCCCTGGCTGCGGCAACTCCGTCAACGGCCTCTACAAGTGAAAGACGATACTTCATCTCTTGAGTTAGTGGTGGCAATAGGGGCTTCGGCACCAAAAAAGTCGATAAGTTGAATAAGTCCAAAAACACCTTGTAGCGGTCACTAACAAAATTAAGAAAAGAGGAATTCGTTAAAAAACTGAGAAAACAATCAATATTGCATGATGTTCTAACGTGGACAGTCTTCCACCTAATTAATTATTCTTTACATACCTGAGGGTTGAGCGGAGATAATGATAACCCGAAGAACCTCCAGTTCCAAGCTGTTGAGAGCCGAGCATGCGTTGAACTAGTAACACATGGTTGTATCTCCATTTAGTGATCAATGCGTCAATGTCCATTAAAGATGACAAAAGTTGATGTGGTTGATTGAATCTGGGCTCATCTCTGTAGAATGTAATCAAAATGGCCCCACGAAGAGCTTTATGGGAGAATCGACGATCTCCACGCATCACTAGAGCCTCATGAGTTGATTCATCAAAAACGGACTGAAACTGCTCTCGTCGCTTTCGGTTGTCATTCACCAGTGCTGCCTTAACGGTCAAATTCGTTTCTTCCTGAATATGTTAGAAATTCAGCTATTAATAAAACTTTGGTCTGAGTAATTAATTTTTTGATACAAAATATTTAAATAAATATTAAACAGACCTGCGCAGCGCGTTCCTGATTTGTTAGCATCGTTTCCACGACATCTTCATATTTTCTCCAAAAGTTGAACCCTTGTTCTTCTAGTCCTGGAGTTCTCTCAAGCCACCTTCAAAATTGTTTGGAATTTGAATTTAAAATTGCTGAAACGACCGTAACGTTTAAAATCAGTTTACCGACCGTTGAACCAAATCACACAAAGATGGCTCTTCCGTTGACAACTTTAATTGGGTGGATGAGGGTGCGTCGGAGAACACTTTCATGTAGTGTGCTTGGTTATATTTGGAACGATTTTCCTGAAAGATGTCAGAAATTATAGCCGAAATATTGTTATTAGACAATTAATAATATTACGGCTGAATTTGTCGTGGACTATTAACCTGACGGACACCTAATTTGTTTTCCAAAAGTCGAAACTGAAGGGATTGAAATCCAGAGGCTGGAGACAAGTAGTGACGAAACTCCATGAAATCCGACGGTGTCATTGTCTCAAGAATCATTACTTGGTCAACCAGTAACTACGTAATATTTAAATGATTAGAGGTTATCCGACACAAAATGTGTAATTTGTGAAGTTACTTTCAGAATGAGGACACAACGTTGGGTTCTCTTCAGTATTTCCAACATGCATCGTTCATCCATTTCCGTCTGGACAAATATTTGACGGATTGAGTCAATTTCAAATAGAATTTGTTTGAACCACAACTCGTACGCTGTAGAAAATGTTTTCGTATAATTAAAATCTGAAGATCTGATCTAGACAGGAATTGTTCATAAATGATACGATGCGTCAGAAGGAAAGAATGCTTTAAAGTACCTATGGTAAAATAATTTTAAAAAAAGTGGTAGAATTGTTTTTGTATACCTTGATGAGTGATTATGAACAGATGCTCATCATGGACGGGTTTATTGTGTTCCGCACTGACCAATCGTTGTGCATCTAACACTTTTTCCAACTGAAGATATTCTCCATAAAGAAGACCATCATTTACCTCAGCCATGTTGCATCCGAATTGGTCCATATCATTGTTGCTAAAAATAAACAATAATAGTCAAATTGGTTGTAGATTTGTAATAAAGATGAACTGTATCGAATTTAGTAGCAGTTCTTGAAATCATCACTCTTAATCTAATTACAGTGGCATGTATCCGAATTTGTTATTTTAATTAATTTTAATTAAGAATATTCACACCTCATTGGGCAAGCCATTTTCACTGGTCTGAAAAGTCTGCAGCTCCGATTCTGTAAGCTGGGTCTCCAACTTTCGATTATGGCAAAAGATGATAAATTTGTTTGAGGAATGATTATTAATTTGTATGATTCAGATGGTAAGTGTATCTCAATCAAAGAACAGACGACTGACCGAGCAATACGAAAATAATAATTAATCAGTCTGGACGATTGACATTCACTTAATTTTTGCTCTACTGGAAATATTCCGCTGAACGGACAAAGTGATCTACTAAACTGACTGGCAAGAATTAGGATTAACCAAATCTAGTTTAATGCGACTATTAAATCATATCATGTCATGCATAGTTTGACGAAATTGGGTGTCAGATTACACATCCTACAAAATAAATTACATATATCATTACGTTCCTCTTCAATTTTCTTTCATTCCTGACTCCACCCATTCAGATTAGCTCGTGCACAATTATCTCTTGGGTTTTTGACATGATCTTTTATACATGGACCAGAAATACTAATCCAGAGCCGAACATCGCAGATGCTGCGTTTCATGAACAATTGACTTTTTGATTTCTGAATAACTGTAGAGTAAGAAATTTGTGCGCATTGACCTCTCCAGTCTTGAACACAAGTTTTCAACGCGAAACGTCGAATGTAGTGCGATTTGTAATAGTCCTCCTTAAACATCATGTCCGAATGTTAACTACAGTGAAAACTGAGATCATTGAGCATGATAAAGAAATTAACTAACTATTCATTTTAATTGAAGTGGATTGTACTCAGAAAATGTCAAAATCGTGTACGTGCTACAAGACACAGAAGCACTTGCCGGAAATCTGTACATTTTGATTAAAACATCATCATTATTGGTCACGGTTTCAAACAGGTGCTGGAGAGACCTAGTTCTCCATACTTGAATTTTGACAGTTTGATTAGCCTTTTCAGTGAGATATCGTGGAATAAACGATTGCCAAACGAGAGAATGTTTTCCGTATGTACGTTTTGCATCGGACATCGGTCGCCTTATAAAAACTCATGTCCGTGGTAGTAATACATATACTGTCCTCCACATTACGCCAGTGGCAATCGTGGTTGAGCTAATACTGTGGGATTTCATCATCTGTTCTTCGGTATTTGTCCTTCATTCATCCATCATAATATGTGATCTTGTGAGGTAAAACTATTAGATTCCACATGGATTGGTTGACACACACTACACACTGACGATGAGAACTAAAATGAAGATGCTTTGCCGGACCTTCATATGTATCTTATTTGCTTCTCTTCACACGAATGAATGTCAAAGGTCACAAATAGTTTCCTAATCAAAATCTTCTGACAAATAGCATTTCTGACACCACAAGTTCATAGGAAGATTAACTCTTACTTACTCCAGAAAGACTACAAGGAGGTTAAAAAATGGCAAGCCAGACTGAATTATCTCCATATTTTAATGGCGTGAGATTATGCGAATAGTGGTAACTTGGTAACTGGATGCAGGTAAACAGCTATGAACTACCTTAAACACAAACTTCGTAATATGTCAAATCTAATTTTTTAAAATTTTACAGCAATTCGAAAAACGAAACTAGCTCGGTAGAATTTTTATTAATTTTGTGGTATTTTATTCGCTGATTGTAGTTTGTAGTCCAAATCATATTGATCAAACGTTCAAAGCCATTTTCGAAGATCATTCTCATCTCATGCCGTTTATGATTCTCTTCATCCATGCGTTCTTGTTAGAAAAACATGAATGGTAATGTCAGAATTAGAAAATGTTTTCTTATTTTCAGATTATTGATTCACAGTTTGTGATTTCTAGAATTCGAAGATCCAAATGTCAATGAAAATAAGTTAGCACAAGTAGTACATGTTTATACGACGCATTGTTTAATTCGCATTCGTATTAACGGTATGCTCCAGTCCAAATCATTAAGACTTGAGCGTAACTTGAAATAGGTTTCGAACTTTAACTCCTCATCACTGCGCCTTAATTACTTAGAATGGTGTATGAAGGGGTATAAATAAAACATACCTACACCTAACACAAGCGATTTAAAAATGATAACATAATTATCTTACGATTTAACAGTCCATGATTTTTGCCAGAGTAATTATTTAGTACGTACAAGTAATATACAAATTAAAATGTTCAAGGGTCGTCGTTGTCTAAAATATCCGAGTCGTCATCAGTTGTCATCAAATATTCAATTCGGGAAAGAAATCATCGTCATCCACCATGTAGGCAGCGACCTCATTGAATGGAAGTCCCAAGAGGGCAGTTGGGTAGAGCGGTGCAGTAGCTCCATCCATCTCAAATGCCAGTCGATTACCCCCAACGGTTGCATGGTTTGTACCCCCCACAGAATTTCCACATTCATTACAAACTCCAACCTCAGTTGGACCACCGCATTCGGTCACGACGTAGATGTGACCATTAGCACATTTGAACCAACGTCCGACAGAAGTCCCAAAAGCTGACACAATCATTCTTCTTTCATATTCAGTGATCCCAAGTTCACAGTGCAATACTTTGTCCAATTTCTGTTTACCATAATTAAAAAATTTAATTACTTCAATCATAATAAAATATTAAATTTGTCTTACAGCCAAGCATCTCAGAAATTCCTCTCGCCTGGCTGGTGTAAATGGTGCCCTGGCGGCTAAAACCGAGTAGGCATCATCATAGAGCTCTATGGCTTCAGGTATTCTGAGGATGTCTAAGAAACCTGGACCCCTCTCATTGAGTCTTCGATCCATTAATTGAATCATATCTTCAGCCCGACTGAATTGTCTGTCTAAATCCGCCATTTCTGTCATGGTCAGTGGAATTTTCCTGGTCTTGATAAAATGCCAAGCCTCTCTGTAATAGTGCTCGATTACATTGAACTCATCAGGTCCATATTCTCTGGAAAGTCTATTGAAAATTCTCTCCGAAATGTTCAATCGGTCAGTCACATATTCTAAGCACTTTACCATTCGAAGATTCATCTGCAAATTCAACAACCAATTAGTTAGTGTAAATCAAAAAATGTAAATAACTCTCAAATTAATCACCGCAAGGAAATTGGGCTCTCCATTTTCGTCAATGTCATTCTCCAGAGTAAGGTGGCGGACGAGCCATGATCTAAATTGTTTGAACATCCCGCCTTGGATATTGTTAGTATCCAAAAGTGATCCTATGGTTTTAATTTGGGTGTCTTTGATGTCATCTAAGGATCCGAAAACCCTGCATTTGATGTCAGATAGTCTCTGTCGCTGCTGGTTCAAAATTGCACTATAGCGATGGCAAGTCCAAATGATTGTACGGCAGAGTGGACAAGTTTTCATGGTAATCTCTCCGTCTTCATTTTCAGCCGCCATCCAATGGTCCAACGATTCCACCTCGAAAGTGTGATTACAATCAGTCAATTTAATGAATCTGAAAAATATAAAAAGCCAATGAAGCATTATGGTGGTTCCAGCCGACCTTGTGGTTGTCGGACATCACCGACAACGGCCTTGGCCGTGGCACCAGATATAGTCGGCTTGGCGGGACAGGTAACACAAGAGATCTTGTTAAGAGATAACATAACAAACCTGTCGTCATCTTCAATAGCGGTACGCCCATCCAGCATCCATTCTAATAATTTGCTCGAGTCACAATAACGGCACAATTTTGGACAGGGTTCTCCACAAAAACTAACACACGGATGTCCACAATCCAAAATTTCAGGACAAGGAAGATTGCAAAGCTCTCGATTACAAATCTCGTCACAAGTGTTCGTACATTTTTGATGCGGACATATCCAAGTACAAGGTTCCTGGAAACAGAATCAAAATTATTATAAAAACTTAATGTCCAAAAATATAAATAGATTGCAAGTTAGAAAACTTACTTCACAAGGCGAACAAGGAATTCCGCACAGTGCTGAACAGACGCCATGATCACAAGATGACAAACATTTCCTTGTACACGGTGGGCAGTTTCTGCTGCACGGGAACAGACAACTGTCAAGAGTAGAATGATATTATTATTTACAATTGATTTCGTTAGTACAATCGAATGATTAATTTTTAAATGCTCGTCTAATTTTACTCACACATGACCACAAATCAAATTTCGTCCACAAGGATCGTTGCACCTCTCATGAAAGACGCCGTTACTGCACGAGCTGCATATCCCGTCGCAAGGGTGTCCACAACCGCCATAGTCATAGTATCCATTTGCACAGGGCTCATCACACATGTCGGATAACTGATCAAAAGTGTACTTGGTCCTATCCTGACACTGAACAGACACTTGATGACCACATTCTGGAATGATGGATGCCTTGACTTTATTAGGACACGGCCCAACCGTTTTACCTCTGTTTGAACAACTCACAAAATATTTGTGATGACAATTTGGGAAAGTCCCGCTGACGATCTCCTGAAAAAAACCACAAATATTGTTACTAAACACCACTTCGATTGAGACGCCCTGCCATGTCAATAGTACCCTCACCATAGCGACCATAGGACTGCTTCATATAAGAGAATTTATTTTACAAACTTACTGTGCAAGGTCCGCATTTCTCTGAACACGCCTTAGAGCAAAGATGTCCACAGTCCAGTTTCTTGCCACAGACGAATCGGCATTTTCTAAATGATAATTCTTGACAACAACGAACTGAGATTGAGTGACCACACTCATAATTAATTTTAATTTCAATCACACATGGTTGACACTGTTCGGCACACTTATGTGAAACATAGCACTCGTGCCCCCTTGGACATCTCTGACTACAAGTACTTGTAATTATGCAGTCCTTCACGGAGTGTTCCTCAGCGCTTTTCTTACAAACTCCAGTACATTTGTGTCCACACTCCAAAATAACTTGGCAAGCCTGAAAATTTATCAATTAAACGAGCACTCAACAGTTGTCCATGGAGAAAATAAATAAAATGCTAGCCAGTATAATTACCTGAGGCTCTTTTCTCGGTAATCGTAATGTCAAGAACGGATTGTAGCCAAGGACTTCCTCCCGTTTGCTTATCTACATAGAAATAATTTAATAATCATATCCATGTAGAAATTCGTTGGACTCAATCTTCATGGTTTGTTTATTCGTGGATGACATTAGTTGATTTGATTAACACATTATGTCAAGCGAACGCTCATCTAAAAATTAATTCTAAATTAAATTAATTAATTGTTGATGATCAACATTTGAAATTTGCTGATTAGAATAACACTAGCAATGGCGATCATAAAACAGTTCAAAATGTGTACCACTACACCTACCAAATTAGAATGTATTGATAAAAATTCTATCTGTTCAAATTCTCAGTTTTAAACTTTTGGTTATGTGACGCTTGGCCAGACTTAAAAATTAATATTGAACGATAGCCTCTCATTTTCACACCACAGCCAATTGGCGATGCTGAATAGGATCCTATAAATTCGTGGATGACCATGTAGAACCTATGTAATCTGAGTTTAATGTGGATTCGCTTACCTTAAGATTTTCCTTCTTGACAGGCGCTGATTTTTTTAAGAGAGATTTACGAGGAGCCGCAACCGGCGGCGTGAATGTCATCTTGACACTCATTCACTCTTTTCGATAACCGAAGTACTTTGAAAACTGCAAATATTTCAACGAAAGTATTGAAAGATTTTATGCCTTCTACGTACATTTGGTTTGAATTGCGATCAAATTAGTCTAAAGTTCCTTGTCTGCCGCCTGAACATGTTCAACTGGTATAAAAGTACTACAGCAAATACGTCACACAACTACTGTACTGTACGCCAAGCATTAATATTGTTAAAATTCAGAATTAAGAAAAAGCACTGAAAAACTGACCTTAACGTTTTAATGTTTCCCCTATTCCATACACTGGTAATCTTTACTCACATATTAAACACAACTTGAACTCTGACGAACAACTGAGGAGACATTCAATACAACCCGACTCATTTTACCTGCACATTGCCCAACTGCTGACCTTTTGAGGATGCATAGAAATCTTGTAAATAAATCGAACTCTCATCATTGCATCGACAGCACGACAGCTTGAACATTCCATTACATAGAAACAATCTATGGCGACGCTCGGACTGAATTATCATACGATTGTGAATTTACATCAACAGATTAAACCAGATACCTTCAAGTCACATTACCTGCAATACTAATTTTCATACATTTACACAGGAAGAGTCCTTAAAAGGGCTTTGACTTTGAGAATGTACGGATAGTCTGATATTTCAAACTGAAAATATTTTAAGCTACTTATTGTTAGATTTACAAAATATATTTTTTGTTCCGTTAAACTTTTGAAGGTTAATTGTTATAAACGACAGAACTAATTAATTCAGAACTTCACGCACCATAAATACAAGGGTTCCATCAATTTTTGATCCCTCACTAAGAAAGTTCAGATTTTAGTAGAAATCGCGTGTGAGAGGATGAGTTTCCTGGAAATGAACAAAAAAAATGTATCTACAGATATAATCTTCATATTCGTGACCAAGACACTGGAGTTAACTGATTGACGAATTTTTCATTCTACTGACATATTTCCTTGCAAGACTAAGTCAAATTCAAGTTCAAGACATTAATTACGCCCAGACGACATAAATATCGTGTCGTCATGGACTGATAGACATAAACGCCCGCTCAATTCATACTTCCCATGCAATTCGTGGAAATGACGTTAAATTTTTTCCAAAATCCTCCGTCAACCAACAACCCAAGAATTATCCTAAAAATTATTGTCATTGTGCCCTTTGTCCTTCCTTTCATTCCTCGTCACTACCTCAATTTAGTCACAAATTTAATTTATTTATTTATTGAATCAGACGCCAACTATAGGGTTTGACAAGGGAATCCCTTTGCATGAAAAAATTAAGGCAGTCTTTAGTTTCGTTATTTAAAATGTCTTGGTAGTTAAAGTTGAAGGTTCGGTCGACATAGTTGGAATGTTTTAAAAAAAATTAGAATGTGGACCAGAATTTTATTGATCATAATTTAGTACATGAATGGTGATCTCCTTGTGAGAGTCTGACGACAAAACTGATTTCTTTCCCGTACTTATCCGGCACTTAATTTTCTGCACGTCTTTTAAAACCCTCATATTTACACTACTACCCACCACAAGAGATATTTCTTACGTGCGTGGAGTGCAAATAAACCGCCGTAAGGAATTAGTTTAAATTCCATTAGTTACTCTTGTAATGTTAAATAAATGTTGGAATCATGAATGACGACTTTCCTTCTTTGCCTGCCTCATATCCGCAACACCATATATACACATTAAAATGTAACATACAAAATCTGTACGTTGTCCATGACCGTCATAACTAAACTAATAAACTAACAAGGACTTTTAATGCTCAACCCGTTCGACTAAAATATTTTCTTATAAATGCTCTAGTCAAACTCCACTCAACTCGTAGTCACTAACTTCCTTTCTGTCTCACTAAACTCCTTGTATCACAAAACCTGCCGTGTCCAACACTTAAAAGAAACTACAAAGATTAAATTGAAGGACGAATTGTTTACAACCTCGACTTTTTTTTTTGTCTTTAAGATTCAAGTGAATTTCAGTTTCATTTCTTTTGACCATGACATCCAACCGTTTTGTGACCATTGTGGGAATCACATTTCTATTGTTATCGGAACAGTGTAGTTCACACTATGGGCAAAGTAACTCATTTGAGGATTTTGGAGAAACAACGATAAGGTCGGAAGGACTATCGATGACTGCACAATTATCTAGGCCTCGTTATGTTGGACAGACGAAAAAAAGTGAACCGACGCCGACGATAAGGTCTGGGACACTTGCACAAACCCAACCGAATCCTACTCCAGATATGACTGCCCTTGTTTTTCCAAATACGACAGTATTGGAGGGTCCAAGGCTAAGAGATCCTTTACATGTCAATTTCAACCCAGTCAAACCACCCAAGGTAACTTAATTAAATTTTAACTCATAAGACTGGCTACTATGGTTCAGGATGCCCAAATTCTCAATCTTTCTTACAAGACATTTCCGAGAAAGCCGGTTGAATTGTCAAATTGTTATAAATTATGTCGTGCAGAAGCTCCCGAAAGCAGAAATGAAAAATTAATGGCTGAATAGATAAAATTACAAAATTAACGTAATTATTTCATTTGGAAAAGGCTCAGGAATTCAATCGACCATGTACGGTCGATTTTCTATGCAGCGATGCTGTTTTCCATCGAACAATCCCTTTAATCGAACAGCAGCCATATTAGAGTATTGCCACTACGCTTTGGAATTATAATGGAATACAATTTATCAAAAATGATTTATATTAACCATTACTGAGTTCGAAACATTTGAGAATTGTCAATATATGTAAATATGTATGTATGTAAATATATTTTCTGGATTTTTCTGGATTGAACCTTCGCACCTGGAAAAAATAGATTTCTTTCGGGTGGCTTTTGCATTTAATCAGACCAATTTATCATGATGAGGCAAAAAACCAGTCAAGCAACAAATTATTGTTGAACAAAAATCGATTATACGATGCAGAATAATAATGCTGGAATCATTCAGTTCAAGTTTAACATGATTGTCTGGACTTCATTAGTCAAGTCTTGTGCACATACACTTATTGTTAGATGTGGTGCAAGGCTTGTTTAAATTCAAAGTTAAAGTTCTATCAATTCGAGTCTATGAAATCCATGCTCCTTATCTAATTTACAAGTCTGAGCAAGCATTGCATTATTGTCATGCTTTGAGAATTAAGGGAAATCCCACTTTATAATTGAATGTTACATCCTTATGTCCAAAAGAGGCAAAGTTCGTGTCTGCTAGGAGGCTGGATGGAGACGCAAGAATTTAATCATTAAATAATTCCATTTGTCTTCGACGATATTCACAAGGGGTCTGATGGTTTTTCATGATTGTCTCATGTCGCACGCACTTATTTTTCCAGTAAATCCAAAAACGTTCCATTAATTAGTTTAGTTATTACACAAGCGAATTAGGGTTTCGTGTCAACAATGGCACTCATAATGGTTCTCCTCGAGTCTCGATTTGCCAAAATTCACATGCAGCGAACTAACAAATCAATTGTAAATGAACAACTTATTAAATACCGATTTATTTAAACCGCAAAATGCCAGCTTTCTGTTCATAGCAGATCAGTTCACAGGAATGAAACTCGCTTCCACCTTGCGGACATGCGACATGAACACGACGGACCCTGGGTTTTCCGTGGTGACCAATTTTCCAATTCAAATCTTATCAGGAATCTTTCGACATTTACAGATTCCATTAAAATTTCTGAGGAAACTGTCTCACGAGACGAGTGTGATTAACGTGTTTGAAAAATACGTGTCCAACGTGGAATTTAAAAATGTGAACGGACAGAAATACTTGGTCAGCTCAGATGGAACTCCAATTGAAACAGGACTTGGAGGTAATTTATTTTTTCTCATATCTGTAATGAAATCAGGAGAAATGGGGATCTATGGCATTCCTTTGGATGAAATGCAGAAGGAATGATTGCGATATGATCATAAAGATATGGAGGTGATGGTAATTGGTATTAGTTTAAGGACTTGTGTGATTTTAGGACCAGCTCCGACCGAAGAACCATCTGGGAAAGCACCAGTAATCAAACCATTTTCAGGAACATTTGATTATCGTAACAAGATTAATAAACCTACAGCCATGGCAAATGAAGGTATTTTTAATCATGGCAATATTCAGACTACATGCTTCACGTGTTAACTTGTCCCCTATGTCCCTACATATATTATGCACGCACGCTTTGTTTGTCTTTCGATGCACCATTGTAGTCATGTAGTTTGTGTTCATGCAGAATGTGTGGAGACCCGATCATATCTGAAAATTTTAGAAAATTGAAGTTTACAGAAATCCATGTGTCTCAAGTTGTATAATAATCTGAAATTTAGCCAGATTTTATAACCTTAAGATATTTTCAGATACTAGATCTAATTTTATATGACACAGTACCTGATGATCTATAATTGTAAATAATCTATCTTTAGTTGCAACTCTAGTTTCATTGCATCTTTATTAGGTAGCACACGTTAGAAACTTTCCAGGTATGCAACACAACGCGATGGCGGTTGTATGACATAAACACAATTTGAGCTTAGGATGACATCAAAATGGACGCCATAGCGAAGCACATTTGGAATGAACCGAAATATTATATATATCTATAATATATATATATCTATAATATTATATATATATTATATATATATATTATATATCAATTTCATAGGCGTCTTTTCAGCATCTTTTCATCCTCGGAGTAGAGATGACATTATAAATTAGTAATTATAATGTTATAAACTTAAATTTTATAACAATTATAAACTATTCAGGATACCTTGTATAGTCAGAAAATTGCATTTATTTCCACATTTCAACAACATGAAAATTCATCTTTTGTAGTTTCTGAACTGATTTCGTGTAAAATATGACGACGCGGAAAATTGGGATAGGTTTACAATAACTAACTAAAAGAACATCTGAATAAATGTCATTCCGAGTCACCAGGGATTCAGCAAATAATGTTGGGCACTCAAGACTCGAGTCATCATTTCTACTTTGACTTATTAAGTTCGCCAACCAGATCGACCACAACCTTGACTTTTGATAGATTTTGCAATAAATTATATTAATATATGCATTGTGAAATAAGTGTAAGGTTTCCTATTGTTGACCTTCCTGGACGTATCAAACTATGAATATATTTTGCTCACTCATTCCGTACGAATTTATGCATTTCCTACGGAATTTAACTTTTGTCATTTTCCCCGCAAATTAGTAATTTCCGATTCCAATGTTCGCATCATCATGTGATTCTGACTTTTAGAAGTTTATAAAATAGTTTCGTCGGAAATTTTAGTTGGTAATGCGTCAGATTTTTGAAGTAAATGGCTATCTTTATCTAGTGTAAATAATAATACATGAGTAATAAAAGTTAGTTCAACCCACGGTCCATGACGTCATAATGGAGACACTATTGAAATTGATAAGTGGGGCATCGTACTAGTCATTTATTTTTTGGTAATTTCAAAGCCACGACCTCAATAAGTTCGTCTTTTTCAATTCGTTTTGCCATTGTGGAGTCCCGCAAAATGTGCATTTCCGAGGCTTACAATTTTGGGGTTCAATTTCGTTAAAACTGAATTCATTAAATTATTGTACTTTCGCAGAAATTAGTCGAGTCTGTTTAATTCGAGCTTTGCAATTAGAATTCTGTCTTGCTAGTGTAGGAGCTTTGTAATTTGTAAAATTTTTTGTATTTGTATACAGTCAAGGCTTTTGTGATTGTCTAGTCGTTAAATGCGTAGTTTAAGTGTAAAAAATCTGGATGTCTGCTTCTCTATCTTACTGTTAGATTGAAATTTTTCCTTGTAAACAAATAATTTTATTGTGTATGATTTATGCAGAGCGCATTGCGAGTAACCTCGTGGGCTCAAAAGTGACGAGACCAGCCCTATGTGAGCCGGAGTTAAAAACGGTTGAAGTCCCGAAATCCAGTAGCCCGAGTATTATACAGTTTCCGCGATGTGTACGGCTGGAACGGTTAGATTTCTTCTTCTTCATAATTTCAGTAGTTTTAGTTGCTTTCAAAGTGATTTCCTGGATGCTCAAATCAAATTCCATTATGATCACCCGATTCAATTGATCTAAAAAAATGGTTAAATGATAATCACATAAAAATTTTGGACCTTGTGCCCTGTGGGTCCAAACCCAGAATTTTTCAACGAGACATTACTATGCCCGTATTTCTCAGGCTGTTCATAAAGTTAATTTTGGTTTCAATCGCTGGTAGTTTGCGTTGAGCCGGTTCTTAATCAATCCGGACTCGTAAACATTTTAATTAAATTAAATGATTATTTACTACAGATGCGGAGGATGCTGTGGGTCTGAATTGTTGACCTGTGAGCCACTACGTTCTAAGGCTACAGAAGTTCAAGTGAGTAAAGAACATAATTAAAAGTAAATATTTACGAATTACGAGGGACTTTGCTCGAATTTGATTTGCAAACTGCGTCGTCTTTACATGATAATCTTGTTTATAGACAGGAAATCCCATAACAAGTATCAATATTTGTGTACAATATTATCATATGAGGAGCGACTGGACTAAGATTAGTAGACTATTTTAATGTGTTTTCTTTCGAAAATACAGTATTAGTAGTTATAATGGGTTCTTCGACCTCGCTACGTTCACATTCACTTATCGTGTATTCTTTTTAACTCGAATTAATTTTTTATTACGAGATTGTAAAAAAATTGGAGTGTACCATTGCGACTTACTTGTCACAATTTCTTGAAAATTAAACTACTATTCACTTAGGACAATGGCATTCAAACAAGTGTGTTGTAACAAATCCTAACGGAAATCATAACGTTTAGGCTCTTTACGATAAGCAACCAGTTGTCTCAACTATTTATTCCCGTAATATTTAATTTTAGGAGCAGTCAATAGAGTTTTACTTTAAATTAATAGTCAGCACGGCCTGTTATCTTTTAACTGGAAGGATGTGTGAGTTCTTCGGAAATCAAGTTTAGCTTCCACCTGCCCAATTTTATTTGCTAACTCGTTAGTTTTTATTTATTTAACATGGAGTTAGGGGAAGGCGTCGTCACAATTTCCGAGAATAAATGTAGTTTGACTATTAACCTTTAGAATCATCAAATTAATTAACATAATTGTTTGAGAAGGATGACTTGATGATGGTACTGTGAAACCTCTACATAACGATTTCTTTTATTTTCCCTGATTTTATTCCCAACGTCCCATCGAAAAGTGTAAAAATTACGAAACCAAACCAGCGTTTGGTCTCTGGAAAATTATTACTGTATTACACATAAGAATAGAATCTTTTTATTTTGTAATTTATTTATTCTGGTAAGGAATATTTTATATATTTTCTCCTGTTTGACATTTCAGATTCAAAAGTTTCAATATAATTCACAATTGGAGAAATTAGAATACACAGGGACAGAGACGATCACGCTTCCATCTCATGAGGAATGTCGGTGTAATTGTCGGGTCAAAGCTAAGGTATTCAACAATGATTTTAATTTGAAAATTTCGATTTTTTGATAATCGGAAATAATATTTCCTAGAAAGTATTCTGTATAATCAAAGGTCGCACAATATATAAAGACATACATTTTTTTTCAGGACTGCAGTGCGAACCACGAGTATGTGAGCGAAGACTGCCTTTGCACTTGCAAGGATCGTGGACGACAAGAAGCATGTCTCGGTGTGCCCCACAAATTGTGGGATCCAAATCTTTGTGAATGTGTTTGTAAAGAAATCAAGGCTTGTCCGTCTGGGCGTGCATTTGATTTGGAAACTTGTGATTGCCGTCTAGAAGTTACAACTCCAGTTCCAAGGAATAGAAGGGATAAAAATAATGCACAACAAAAACGACATGCCAAAAGAGGACTGTAAATATTTAAAATAATAATTGTACAAGATAACGTGAGCATTTTTATGATGACACGACCAACGGGGCTCAACTTTCGTAGTATTCATTGTTCACTAAATACTAAATGTTTTCAAATACAAGTTTTGGACAGACTTGACTCAATATTCAATCACTCTGTTTAAAAAAATGCGTTTGTACCTGTTATTTTAGTAATTTTTATGAGAACTGGTTCTCAGATGGATATGACTGAGAATCTGGTTTAATCTGGTTAAATATTTTTACTTGTCGTCTGTGTATCAAGTTCGTGTTGTAGAGATTATTGGATCAAATGATTTATGAAGTATTATTATATGTAAATAACAATTACACTGATATTTCTTTAAAGCAGCCCTTTCTTTGACATTACATTGGCGAATCCTCCGTTCAATTACATTTGCCTATTTTCGCTTCATATTTTTACGTCTGCTATTAGTACCGAATATAAAACTTGAAGATTACAAGTTTGCATTTCAAATACATAATACCAAGCTACAATAATTTACGAACCAAATACGCATAGTAAGCTTAAATAAATATGTTACACCTGTTATGCTGTCTCACTTAATTTTACAATTTTTAATTAACCATTTATTTATTTCGACATGCATTGAATGTTAATTGTTACCTCTTTTGTTATTATAGTTTAGTTATTTTGAATGTGAATGACCGGTCAAATATGTGCGAGTATACCCGGAAATATTTTATTAAGAATTGACGCTTGACGCTTGAATAAAGAAATACACGAAAAATGGGATTGTCGTTTCTTAAAAGCTTATTCTTATTGTGAAACTCAAATGGACTAAAACGTTCGACATGAGTTATATCATAAGGTTTCGTCGGCGGATACATTATTACTCTATAATTCATTTTTGGTATTACATAATATACGTTGCTAGTTTGCATGACCTTAATACTATTAAAACCTCACGAAAGGGCATCCTTAGAGTGCCTCAAAATTTTCTAGCAATCAATCAAAAAATGACGACAGATCGGTCATACTTCCGATCGGACCACACGGTCGCAAAGTTAAGTTTTTGAGTCACTAAAATATTATTTCATTGCACCTCCGGTAGATGTCAGATCAAAAACTTTATCGATTTCTCGGTTCGGAAATTCTGGTGACTTTCCCCAAAAACTTTCTCTCGTGAAAGTGTTCCATTTGTTTTACATTAAAATGAATGGACTGTCTACTTATCTGGTTTACCATGAACAAATATTTTTGAATCGGAGTAGTCTGGATACAGGGAATTATCTCCTATTATGTGATCCTTACACCAGAGGACGGCATAATTACCACCCATAGTTCAGTTTATTCCAAAACCGACACGAGTTCAGTCTATCTGAATTTGTTATCAAAAACAGAATTCCTTCCACAGGTTTTGACATGTGCTAGACATCAACGCGAAACCCATTCTATCCTAGACGGATCCAAGATCGTAAGACGGTGCGACGTTCACGCAAAAGCAAAATAAGTCATACGTTATACAAATACAAATGCAGTAACTTTGTCGGGAATTGTCAAACCTCCCAGTCTACTGACAGTCTATTCGTGGAAATACCAAAATTGTACTCTCTAAATTGTACTGTTGCAAATTCAACTTGGGACCAATTTTGCAAACATTTTGAAGAAAATATGAGTTCTGAAGACAGCGAAAATCATAACTGCAACCATAACCATGGTGGTGACCACACCCACCATTATTCCCATCACACAGTGGACTCCACTTGTGAGCACGATCACACACTGAACCAAATATTGGCGGCCAACATTCCAGAGTGAGTAGATACAATGTTATACTATAAGTTGCATATTTTTTTAACGAAACTTCTCCAATCGGCAACCCAAAATGAGAGACCGAATCACCTTACACTGTTTTCATCATTGTTATGGATATGGATAGATGACCTTGTATACATCGAGTTGGATTCAACATTGATACATTGATTGCCGCTATCACTGCGACCAAAACTCAGTAGAACCTGTCCCAGGCGAGCGGTGAAGAAATGTGGTCGCTTGCTGCTAAGCATTCTTTTCTACAAGGCATATCGCACGTACTAGGTACTATACTGGCTACTTTAGGCAGGTGGTCGCCCAGCACAAGTTTCTTTGGCCTCATTGGTCAAATACCTTAACACAAGCTTATTTGAAGACTAAATTCCAGTCACAACACGGAGGTGGTCGCTTGGGCAAGGTTCACTGTAGTATTTATGAGACACTAATATTTGTATAATTATTCTGTCTTTTTCCAGTACAGAGATAATCCTGGACGTTGGTTGCGGGAGCGGAGCCACGACGAGAAAATTGTCTGAAAGACTTGCGCACAAACAAATCTACGCATTCGATGAGTCCAATGAGAGAATTGAGTATGCGCGAGAGCACAACTGGAAATCGACCATAAATTTTTTTGTGGGAGACGTCTCATTACCATGGGACTCTTTGAATTCGACCCTTAAGGGATTGGAGGGAAAAGTGTCACTTGTGTGGTCAAATCATGTCCTCCATTGCTTGACTCAAAAACAACTGGCCGTGGATAATTTGGCCAAACTGATCAAGAATCCTGGCGGTCGAGCATACATTAACATCATTTGCATGAGAGACGTGAGCAAATATATTGAGTCTCAAGAAGACAAAGATTTTGTATCAAAACATGTTCACATTGGAACAAAAGAAGAACAAATAAAATTTTGGAGAGACACATTCCAGGCAGCTGGGTTTAGAGAAGTTGAGGTCAACTTTGAGGCCAAGTCTCAACATCAAAAAAGTACGGAACAATGGGAACACATGATGGAAGGAAGTTCACATTTTTGGAGGAATGTCAATTTGGTCGGTTTAGAAGAAAAATTACAAGACGAAGTCATGGAGAGAATTGGGAATGGAATTTGGCGCAGACTGGCCGTCACAAAATATGGAGACAAACTTGTGGAGAGGTTAGGTGACAACCCCACCATTGTTTATTACGAGGAAATCCAAATTGTTGGAATTATGTGAGGATATTTAAAATTAAGACGTAATTTAATGAAAGCCTTTGCTCAAATTAAACAGTAATACGTACGCAATGTGTATGATGTTTTTTTCATATGTATAAAGCTGCTTGTGGTAAACATTGGTTGGAATAAATTAAAATAAAAATAATATGTACTTGATTGATTTCACTAAACCTGACTGGACAGGTATTTTTTTGCTTGTTTATTTTTTCGCAAAAGACTTGAGTTATAATGACAAGTTCAAGCGTTGAAAAAATTCAATGTCCATCTCACCTTGAAGCAGTTGAAGGCCGAATAATAAGAGTACAATAGACACCTGCATTGTTGACAAGGTTCACTTCAAATTAAGATGCGATAGATGTGAAATAAATTTAATTTTCACAGTTTTCAAATGACTACAAAATATTTAAAATTAAAATACCAGTCAGATCTTTCCACCCTTAAAAGACACTTCGTATTCAGATACAATTTATTCTCATGAAAAATGCTAGTCCGAAATAATGCTCACAAATAAAAGCCAAAAATGATCCTATCCCAAACTGATACAAAATTAACAGAGCGACACGAACACCTCTTACTTTGCTGTTGATTTAAAAAGGTTTTCCTGTATTGGTGCCATATTCAGCCAATAGGGGCACCTTCCCCAGGCCAAATGTAAGGTTAGTTCATGCAAATATGTTCCAATTGTATTCAGGAGACTGTACAGTGCGAACAAATGTGTAGGACATGGGTATCCATTATGCAAAAAATGCATTCATTACCTGGTTTCCGGTTTGAGAAATTCACAATGAATTTCGCGAAAAAAAAATCTCATAAGACAGGACATGGATGAATCGGTGTGAGGAATGCAAAAAAAAATGCCAACTGCGTGTTACGTAATAATGTCACGGCGCCAGAGAGAATAACAAAAATGCAATGCAGTGCAGTTGGAGCTCTATTGAATTCAATTCCAGATTAACTCAACTTTTATGACCATACACCATGCTTCCATAGTAATATTAAATTCATTCAGTCGTCTAGTGTCTGTGTACAAGTTCGCATACTTAATAAATCGAACTATTAAAGAATTGCCGAGTGGTTCATATATTTATTTGATTGTTATTATTTAATATTTATAGTAATTCACGAGGGACACGATTTGCACGTAGACTTCAAAGTCTCATTGCCCCAAAATTTTCAGAATTTAACCGCAAAGCAAATCATAGTTCGATTAAACGAGGTCTCCGCAATACTGAATGATTTTCTTCCCGTATTATTCATTTTTTTAAATGTTTGCAAGGTACCGAAATAATATTTGGTGTAATATTGGTGTCCAGCACATTTGGACGGACAAATTGATGACAAATACTTGCCTGCTCTGAAATTTACATGCGAATAATGTCCCTTGTCAGATTTTGCTGAAGCTAAGGAATGCGAACTAAGAAATGTTGGCGACATCTCGGTTATAAATCCTGGAGAGTGTATGATGTTGAAGAACTCATCCACTCCAGAGTAATTACTTTAAACAAAGGCTAACAAGTTCAAATTTGTTGGGTCATGGCATTTGACATTAAGTGACTTCTCATAATCTTGAAACTACTTAAGGCAGAGATGAAAAACATGACGCCGTGGATTTTTTTTTGTACATGGAACTGTAAAATGAGACTGTCGTCTGGAAATTCTTCCCCTCCCCCTCATACTATCCTAACCCTAAATCTAACTTCAATAATGTGTATTAAATATAATCATAAATAGCAACCGTCATAAATCTGACTCTGAGGGGGTGTGCTGAGCGTTGAATTTAGCCAAAGTGTAAAGTGCATGCATGCATCCATAATATGGACCATTTTAAATTTATTAAAACCGCTACTTTGTGTCAGTTTGTGTTTGTTAGCTAAAAGCATCTATTGTCATTTTTTTAGACTTTATGAACGCCCTAACCCACACTTATATAAATTTCTTTGCTCTGCGGTTGACCCCAATTTCATTGTTATCTGACCTGCTGGTGACGCCGGTCAACCAAACACGTCCAGTGCTGTGCTCCATGTGTTTCGCAGGTATTTTTAATTTTCTCAGACTTAATACAAATGAATTGACTTAACTGACCACTGAATTTCAGACAATTAACGAGCATACCAACGTGTGCAGGAATGCATTGCCGAAAATAAACGAAATTATGAAATAGACAATCACATTGTGAAAGTTTCTGTGACCTAATGACAGTTAAGAATTGAAATTTGAATTATATTTCAAGATCGAAGGTAGTAAAATGGTGGAAGAGTCTTTGTTCAAACGTCTGACGCCGGAAAGTCTGGTTGGAGGAGAGCTTGGAAGAGCAGAAGAACAAAATGGGAAATCCAATCCTAACCCGGCACTTGATGATGGGAAAATTTTGAGCAAGGAATTAGAAAGAGAGGTCCAACCTGATCTGATTGGAGTACCCCTTGAGGAAATCGACCCTTTTTATAAAAAATGGACAATCCAAGTAAATAAATTAATCCAAAACATCGAGTTGCCGTATCTTTTCAAATATCGATCAGTCAATGACTTACTTGAATGACTTGAATTAACAAAAATTAATTTACTCAAAATATTTATTTGTAATTTAGACGTTTGTAGTCATCGAAAAAAATTGGTTTGATATATGTTCAAAAAATACCTACTCCATTCATCGATTCTCAGCTGGTGATGGGTGCAATTTTTTGAGTCCATTCCAATTCCTTCGTCGGATGAACATTTACTTGACGACTAATTGGATTTTTACAAATTTTATGATTTGGTTCGTTTTGTTCAACACTGTGGACATGTTAGTACATCCTACTCCTGATATTCGAATCATTGAGTAAGAAGTACTTAAATTAATTGTTTTGTAACCATATTCTGATCAAACGTTGTTATTCTAAACTTATTAATCTCCGTGTAATACTATTTCTTGCAGTTTTATATACATCGCAGTCTACTTTTTTGAGTTTGCTGTCAAATTGATTGCCCGGGGTGTGTTCATGGACCCATTTTCCTGCCTACGAATCTATTGGAATTGGCTGGACATTTTCATCCTTTTAACATTGTATGAATTATTAATATGTATACAGAACTTTGCTGAATAATTTCAATTCCTTGTTTTCATTAGTCCGGCAGTGGTGATGAAGGTTCGGTACACCGGAGTGATTACATCCGTACGATTACTTAAAGTGATTCCACTCCTTCCTGGTGAACACAAAGTTTTTTTTTTTTAACTCTGAGTAGTTAAAATTATAGAATTAATTATTTACATAGGTCTGAGACAACAAGTAAATAATTTACTGTCCACACTGATTGGAATGATTGACCTCATGATCATGTTACCGGTGACGATGTTTGTTTTTGCGGTCTCTTTTCTCCAAATGTATATGGGAGTTCTGACTAACAAATGTCTTCTTGAGCCCAGCGGTGGGTTCAACAATACTGGAGTAGATTGGACGCAATATGCCGAAAATAAAGATAATTGGTACAAGGCTCCTGGCAGTGGGAGCTCGTCGTATCAGCTCTGTGGAAATATGACGTTCGGGTATTTTTCTGACCTCATACTTATTATAATTAGAAGTGGCTACATGAGAATGATTTTATTACAGATCATGTCCAGAAGGTTATACTTGCATATCAGGATACGGACCAAATCCCGGCAATGGCTTCACTTCGTTTGACAACATATTTTTATCATATTTGTCAGTAGCCCGAATTACTACACAAGATTTTTGGGAACAACTCTACAGAGAGGTGAGGGAATTTTTTTTTGGAGGTATAGATTAAAGAAATTGGGTATTTAAACAAATCTTACCACACAATTTAAGTTTATTTACCCTTAAACAGAATTATTTCGGGGAAGATTATAAAACCGAAAGTAATATTATGATTTTTAAATAGATTTTAGTCACAAATGGCTCATTCGGCGTCCTAAGCTTCATATGCGTGTTTCTTTTTGTAACTTTTCCATTCGGAGCATTTGCTTTCTCCCTTGCATGGAACTCATTGGTCAACTTGAAAGGAGACTTGTTTAAAGAAAATGCTGATGAAGCTGAACCTGATTCTTCTCCTGCAACGTACTCTTGTGCAAATCTGTACCGATTATGTCCCACTTGGACAACATTTAATAAATATACACCATGGTTAAATTACTTGGAATACTTCATCACGTTTGTCATTACGTTTGACATCATTTGTCAGACATTCGACCACCACGGGATTGACCATCTATACCGGTTCGTCTCTTTTCTGAAGATCGTGGACAAAGTAAGAGTTCTATTCATTATTCATATTATGGAATCAAATTATTCTAATTGTGTTATATCTTTTAGGGTGTCTTCGTAGTGTATGTCTTGGAATTTTTCATCAAGATCTTATTGCTCAGCCCGAAAATATACATTAATAATTCTTGGCATATTCTGGACTTCTGGCTTCTTGTGATCTGGGGTTTGACCCACGCTTTGGAGGACTTCAATTTAATATTTGTCGGGATTCATCTTTTAACAATGGTAATAATACTGTCAGATTTTGTTCTTGTTTTACAATGAATCAACCGTGACGCAATTTAAGTGCGATAGGGGATCATCGCGATTATCGCTTCAAAATTGTACCATGAATGATCCAATTGCCGCCATTGCGAAGCTCACTTAAAAAAACCGATATTGTGTATATGTGCTCAGGATACTTATTGATTTCTAAAAATAGATTTTCTATAGATTCGGCACTAATTTTATATCACAATCTGTGTTTACTTTTGCAGTTACGAGTGTTCAAGCTAGTTCCAAGACTGACAACGGTGCGCCATGTTTTTCAGATCATCGGGATGGTCCACAAATCTTTCAGACATTTGATCAATTGTTTTCACATATTTTTATTCATTTTTGCACTCATCGGTATGAGTCTTCATCAGCAAAATTATTACAGTAAGTATCCTACGTTAGTTATCCAAGTTGTTCACCCACTTTACAAGAGGACTCTCACGATCAATTGTAGAAAATGGATAGAGATTAAAATATTCCGAGTAACTTTTTACGTTTGACCTTGTGATTTCGGGTGACCTCGGAGAACTACCAGCAATAGTCTCAATGTTTCTTGAAAGCCTCTACCTTGGTTCACATGCAGGGCGAATGATTATGAACTATCCTGTGCCTTAGAGAATACAATAGATGAAGGAAATCTCCGAGACAGAAGTCATTCCAAGTAGCACAACGACCAAGGTTGTAACTTCAACAGTAACGCCTAACGGTGATAGAGTGGCAATCCAAAAGTTTTTTTTTGAAAATTCCGTCCCCATGTTAAGAGACCAAAAGTGAGTTTTTGTTGAT
>JAQFYE010000062.1:0-63804 GCA_034694305.1 Protaphorura glebata
AATCACCGGCCAACCACAGGGCCATTGCTGAATACATTTTTTCGTACGACTTCTTCTTAGTTTACAACTATTTTATTTTCCTAATTCTTGCAACTGCTACTACTGTTTTCCAAATCCGTTTTTAGATTTCCTTAAGATTCGTCTCAAAAATTCAGCAGATTTCTGTTCACATCCATAAACGCGAAGGGCGATCATCCTTTATAACCTCCTCACATTAGCGTTATTTTCGCAATTGTTTTATACGAAAGCCAAGAAGTTCAAATTTTCAGCCAATGAAATTGAAATATTTTAAGCTATGTTACATTTCGATGATGACACAGAGATTTCTCTCCTTACTGTAAATTACATGTTAATACCGATTTTAGCCTTTAATCTGTTAACCCTTTAATCCCTGTGATTATTTCTCATTAGTAAAGCTTATGCTTGAGCCCCTTTCTCAGGTAAACAAATATAGTGTCTAGTGAATAACAAATTGACAGTTGCAACTGGCTCAGCGTACCTTGTGACGTTGACAGCATTAGTTTGTCCGCGAAGATCCGCTCCTGTCCATGAATCTCAGAAAATGGAACTTGACTCTTTGTATTTGAAGAAAGTCAAGGGCTAACGCAATGCGTAGGAGATTTTTGTCTTCAAGAATTGTGAATGAAGAATGCATTTTAGAACTCTCACCCTCCCCCGTCGTGATGAAAGTTGGAAAATAATAGTAATTGAGAATCGCATTGGATTTGTGGACATAACAAGCGTTGGCGCACCATTAAAATGTCATTTCATCTCCTTATCTTAATTAACCAAATGGTACGATTCCATAGTTCATCGTGTTGAGTTTGGGGGCATGGGGTGAAAGTACTTTTATCACACTCCAAACTCCATACCCTTTATTAACGCGTAATGTAATGTTGTAGGAAATGCAGGTTCTACTCCGGCAAATGCAAGGACGTCCATTTGGTGTGTACTCGGAGTGTGGATTTCAGTGCTTTTCGGGTGACTATGACTCTTCCACGGTGGAATGGAATGTCGTCGTGGCCCATGGCAAAGCTTCCAATCATTACGATCTGGGCAGAGATTAATGAGGTGCAGAACTGCTTTCCATCTTATCCTCCTCCATCTCTCTCTATGCAAACTCCGGCGACGACGACTCCCACTATTTTTTTTCTTCAACAAACATTCAACACTTTTTCCCCATACCTTCTCACCAAGACGAAGGACTAAAGGAGTCACTTTTACTATAAGTCTTTTCTCTATCTTTTCCTTTCTCTTGAGCCCCATGTCGTGGCCCACAACTCAGCATCCTCATCATACACCCGATTTATTAGTCATCTTCAAAAAAACCAATCATGCTCGGATGGAATAAATTGGATTCCAGCGAAGACAGCATGGATGGATTCTACGGCTTTGAGTTGCAACGCTAGGTTCATACCTTTGCTAAGATGTGTTGTTGACATCTAATGGGTTTTCACCTTTCACTAACCATTTTTGTTATGCAAGTCTATTTGGCCTCGGGTGGTCTAGAACGGGCGGATATTCCTTAAAACGATATAGATAGTACAAAAAGGAAATTCTAAATTTCTGGAATATGAACAGTGGTAATTGGTCATTGTATGTATGGATGTCCGCTTACTGAGCCTCCTTCAAATTATGCAGGTACTTCAGGTGACTAGTATTCATCCGACTCTAAAGAGAATTTAGAAATGGTTCTGACATTCAGATGAAATAGTTGAAAATTGGATTTGGTAGGGTTGGGGAAAAATTAAAAACGATTATTTTGAAATCGAAAACACAAATGAAGATTTTCCTTCCAGACGTTTTGGCTAGTCATCAATAAGTACTCATGCGGTTCTGTCCTCCTTATAATAGTAAACTTGAGCTTTGTTGATCATACCAGTTGACTTGTCGGAAACTGACCTTCATAATCTTGCCGTACTAGGTCAAGGTCTAAGCACATAAGCTCAAATTAAGTAAGTAATTTAAAAAGCCATATGAGAATAACCATCTTCTTTTCTAAATGGCTTGGAAGTAAAACGGGATTTGTTTTAGACCACGACATACTGGAGTTCCCAATTTTAATTTTCTAGAGGAGACAGACGTGTTTTTCTTATGGATCCCATTATGCTAAGCAACATGTTCGTTTTCGTTGTGAAAAGTAAGACGGAGGTCCATGAACATCCCCGCCGCGTCGTTCCTTCAAATAACTCTTTCTCCACCGACTAAACTTGTCATTAGACTCCACTCATGTGCATCAAAGGATAGATCTATTCCACATTACATAGTTGTATTTATAGTGTAGACATTCCATTCAGTGACTGTGAAGAAATTGAGTTGAACCTTTTTATGACTTCATTTCACAGAGTTCCACTCCTTCCTCCGAGTTCTTTCTCCTTATTTTACAAGCTCTCCTACTCCGACTCGATTGGTTTTCAAAAAGTATCCTGGCATGCATGTCTTCTCATCAAAATTTATGGCTCAAACTAAATGTGAAATCATCATTCTGAATTTTTTTGAATCGACCTCCAACCGTAGTAAAGTTGAGGTTACTTTAATATTACCCTGTATTTCATAGTTGATAACGTTGTTTGTTGCCCTACTTCACTTACCAAAGGAATCTAGAAATGGTGTCTTCGTGAGAGGCGTAGTTTATAAATTGCATTTCCAAATTCGCTCAAGATGAACGAGTTTATAGTCTGAGATTCTTTGGAGTATGCAGAATCTGGTATGTGTGACAGGACAGTCTAAAAGTAAAGCAAGTTCTCATTTTGCTCTGATATAATGGAAATAACACATTTAATGTTATGCATGCATAGTAGATATTAATAAATATTTTCTAATGGTTTATGCACAGGAGCTGACAATAAATATTCTGAGATTACAATCCTAAAATTGCAAATAAACTAACCGTATTCAAATGAAAATTCAAATGAATTCAGTACTACGGGATGCGCATGATATCTATACTAATACTAAGGATGTAAGGGTTGAATTCTTGAATATTTGCACACAATAATTCTCCTCTAAGAGTGGAAAGCGTTGAGAGTTGATTTTGGTCAATGGTTTGGGGCGCTGTCAGACACGGAACTTGACAAAGAAATCGAAAGCGACTGGGGGATTCAGACTTTAGTTCCACGTGGGTAAGTTGACGGAAAAGAGATTTTGATGATTTTGATTTGAATTGATGGAATTGAAAGTCATTCGGGGATGAATTTATCGATCACGGTCAACTTTTTTCTTTAGTTTTTTCGGACGAGTGGATGATTCACCCGCCGTGGGCGGGCTTAATTGCTAGTTATACTTAAAAATGTGAAACTGTGCGAGGAATGCTCGTACTCGCCTTGTCTCTTTGGCTCTAAGAGTTGTTGGGGACAACTATGTACAAGGGAGTAGAGTGTAATCTGTGGTTGTATGCATGAATTGTCTGGAAGGTCGGATTGAGCGTTTTACATTGAATATAAGATCGCATTTTTAAAGAAGAGCTTTACGTGAGGGAGAATATTTTGTGGATGGAAGAAAGATTCATGAAAAGGAAGAAGCTCTAGTAGTTTTGGAGTTGATCTCGCCAAAGGAGTAGTCGCCGAATCGAGATTTACTGGTTGACAATGATTTCCCATTCTCATTCATGAAGTATCCCCAAAGCATTTATCTTCTCTTGTGTCACTTGCCTTCAAACGACGAAAGCTTCGTCGCCTCTTTCCTTCAGTTTCTTCAGTCCATACTAGTGCACTTCAGGATCCATGTACTCCGATTAAGAGTAAAAATCATATATAAGAGAAAGAGATTCATATTATATAAAGATCTCTTAACTGGAATTTAGTTATTCGGTCACAGGAACAACATCATTGGTCCATTGGATTAAGTTTAAGAAAACTGTGTGGATTTCATAATTTCTGCAACAATTAGTCTGCTGCATGTGTACTAGTGCGCATCAATTATGTACATTATGCTATACACCTTCAGATTATAGCCTGCCAATACAAATTCCACTCGGATTCTCCGAAGTTATGGGAAAATCAGGGATAAAAGTAGAAACACACAGAACATGGATAGGGGTTCTTTACGATATACTTTCTTTGAAAAATAAGAAATTCTTTTAGATGATCATCTTTCCAAGACGAAGAAAGTCATGGATGGATGGAAATAGAGAAGGAAAGAGTTACCCTGAGTGAGTGCTCCATCCTGATGATCCTTCCTAATATTTGTTTGTATGTTCAGCCCTAATCTATCCTAATATCTTTTTTAGTTAATTTTTATTAAATGCCTTACTTATATTAGTATTACAATTAGTTTGCCCATTCCAACCAGTCGCTCTCGTAGTATCAAGAAATCCGAATGACAAGGTGAGCTATGCAGATGAGCACATTTTCGTCTTCCTTCAAAGAGGAGGTTTTGGTTTGATAAAGAAGTCGACGACCTGGCGTGTAGTGAAGACGCAGAGCGACAGATGCAAAGCTATTGTCAAATTTCGGAATGAGTAATCTTTGCTGACTTGATAATTGGCACGGAATTAAGTCGAAAGTGTTAAAGAGAGAGTGAAGTTTTGGTCTTTTGAGAGAGATCAGGGGATCGGATGACGGGAGGAAGGGTAGTCTTTCGTTGTTTTGGGGATTCGTGTGGTTGTTCGTATGGTGATGACAGTGGTTTCCATTCTCTCTTGAGGAAGACTTTCTTTCCAGACAAGAGAACTGGAGAACTGGAGTTACTGGAGGTAAGACATGTATGTATGTTGGGGAATGGTCGATATATAATGGGAAGAAAATTCCTTCTCCCAACTGCTGACAAGTTGAAAACTTTTCTCGTCCGTGGACTCGGGTTATATATGATGTCATCCTTTTTACTCCTTGCCAAAAAAGTCATTTCCAACCAAAAATCACAGTTTTTCTTGTTCCTCAAAGTCAGTCCACCACCACACCAACTCATCCAACTATCCCTTCACACTTTTCGTTTTTTTTTACATATGAAGGACGAGACCGAACATCAGCGGAAATAGATGACTTTCGCCATCGCCCTCTTCTTTTCACTCCGCAGACAACAAATAAGCTCACAGGGAACCACACAAAAAAATTAAGTTTTTTTTTCGATCTCGCAGAAATAGAAAGCTGTAATAGTAAGATGCAGGATTGCACAGATGATAATTCAATTATGCAGCGGTTCAGCTCCTTTTGCTACTGTTTCCATAATATTTATGTATTACCAAGAAGTGTAAAGAACAGTCCTATTAAGGAGGTTCCACAACTCCCGAAAAACAAAGGCCAATTTCTCTCACTTGACTTTGGCTTATTTTGTTATGTAGGAGTGAATTCAAAAAAACAAATTATGGGCAATTATTCAGTTAATTGATGTTATTTTGGTCAAGAATTTTAGTTTATATTGCTGTCAACAATCGATCCGTTCTTTCAACAGGGAATGAAAATTGGTTTAGAATTCCCAATTATTGATTTTCAACTGACATCACGGAAGCCAAAACTGTATTTAACTTAGTTGACATTGTTACCATAGTTACTACTTATTTTTGTACGCGAAATCTAAGAGTCGGCTGGGAACTTTTACTGTCTACTGTTTGGAGTCCTGTGGATGGTGAAATCGCTGGTGAAAGCAAAGGTCATTTGCCGAAAGAGATACTTCTGTGGCGCCAAGAATTCATGCTTTCTCTTATTTCTGACTCGAATCGCCCACACCCCAACCTGAAAGACAGTTTATTAATGATCCAGCGAAATGCTGTTGCAATGGGAACCGTTATTTTGTGAAGCAGTCATGCACAGTGAAATGTGGAGCGACTATTTTCACATTTCTCAACTGTGTGGGAAGTACTTAACGTACAGTAGTGGGATGTGATGTACGTGGAACATTTTCATATTTTATAATGCGGAAAATCGTCCCCACTCAACTCCATGATCCGTTCAGTATTTAAATCCCCATTCCACGGTTCGGTTCTGCCCGCATAAGGCGTAACTTACCGTTGAGGCTCTTGGATAATACCTCTCTCTCGGGCAATATCCCCGCCAACTTCAATCACAGAAACTTGGATAATACAATTTTCTGTGAATGAGTGAACACGCAAACGGAGCCACAAACTGTCCCCTCCGATTCATTCGATACTTAAGAAACAGAGCAAAGCCCCGGCCCAACCGAATTGGTAAATTTATTATACCTGTTCACTCAAGGCTTAAGAGGAACGGAAGATTTCTTCGGCGCTCTTGGCTTAGTAGTTAAGTCATCATAATTGCACATTTCTAAGGTTCCAATACTAACTAATCTATACCGGAGAACAATTAGGGGCACTCACCATGCATGAAATTTAGTACGTCAGCTGTCAATGGCATTACAAAATCACGAAGCATAATTACCGGTTAGATTTTTATTTCTTCTCCGACTTTCTTCCTAGTTTCCTTCGTGCTTGCAAACCAACGAAATAAACAGCGAAGTCGAAATGTTTCCTATGTTTTTGTAGTAAGTCGCATGCCCCTGGTTTCGTTGTAGGAGTAATTCTAAGATAGAACACGGTTAGCAGAGATACAAGATGAGATGTGGAGATGGCCGAGGAAAAGAGTGTAAAAACAGAGTCGGGGATTGGTGATCATCAATCACGGGGACCCCGTACTGATCAAGGGATTCTGCAGTGTAGAACCTAACCCGTATACATACTACTACTGTATTTCTACTACCCGGGTGGTTCACCAAATAAGAATTATTCAGTGGAGGTCACTCCTCCTTCCAAACTACTACCCGGAGTCTGGGAGAAGAGAGAGGAGAAAACTAATCTGATGTCCTGCCGAGTAATCGTAATCGGTCTGGACAGCGATGTATGATCACAAATATCGGCTCCACAACAAACATTAGTATGGGCAACCTCAGACCATTACTTCCCTTCTCATTCCTCTTTATCAGTCCTAACCTTCTTCTCCTTCTTTCTCAACTTTCACAAAATTCACAAGGACCAGCCAGAGCTTCTCTTTTCACCATTATTTTCCTTACAAGGGGTCACAAAAATATAGAGAATACGCATACGAGTGCACTTCAATAAATATTTTAAAGTTTTTAAAGATTAATGAGGAATGAGAAAGCTGTAAAAGTTTTAACCGGGTCAGATTGATTTTACTCGTTAGCCAAAAATCTTTAAATTCGTTCTAGTATTTAACAATGCACTCAAAGGTATGAAATTCAAAAAATAAAGCATTAATACATAGAATTGAAGGATAACTCTGGTTGTAAAAGATGACTTTGCGGCAAGGCAGCGCAGACTTGCTAGTACAATAATACAAAGCTTACACTTACGGTGAAAGCAAGAAAACATATAACGTTCACCGGATTATTCAGACTCTTTCTAAAATGGGCATGCAGAATTTATAAAATCATAACTCCTGTTATAAGTACTATGGGGGAATGAACCGAAAAGCTTCACTTTTCCTCCTCTTAACATTCTTGCGATTGATGAACTTTTAATTACATTCTCCTATCATCAGTTTGGCATTGAATTCAGATGACATGCAGTGGAATCGAAGACTTTGGCACAGCTTCCCAACAACTTGAACTCGGTTGAGTTTTGACTCTATGGAAGGACAAGGCCAAGCAGAGTTTACATATAGTTGAATGAATGACACTTCTAGATTTTCCAGCCCTTCCGTGGTTATTTGGAGTGTACTCGAACATGAAAGCATCATTTGAAGGAGACTCATGAATGTCATGTCCATGTCTGCATGTCTGCATTGCATTCATTCATTCATCTGGACTAAGAGCACAATGAAAAGAAAAATCTTTGAGGACGGAATGAATGAAAATAGTCATTTCAAGTTGGTTTTTGGCAGGAAAGGTGATTTGAGGGAACAAATACGTATTCACGTATACTGTACGCACACCTTTCCTTCTTTCTCCAGAAAAAAGGCTGGGAATCCCCGTGAAGCCAAAGCAAAGCAATAGATTTAACTTAAGTAGTAGTAGTAGAAGTGTAACCAAAGCCACATATACGTATTTGGAAAGTGAAATGTATAATTTACACGGAATAAAAGGTTTGAGGGAGAGACTTCGTCTTAGGTCGTAATGCTACAGATGGAATGGAAGGACTAGTAGAACGGGGAGAATATCATTTCATTTTTCATCACGAGAAAAAATTTCTTCCATCAGATTGAATGACAGTTGAATATTTCTAAGAGAAGGAAAACTATGGAAGTTCTCATAAGAAAGAGGAGTCCATATATCAGAACATCTTTGATAAGATCCTTCCTCTTCTCTCTCACTCCCGAAGAACTTAGATTCTGATGGAAACACACACATACATCCATATCCGTAAAAACTTGCTTCCAAGTTGTTTTTTTTTGCTATTCCTAGCTTGGCTTCTGTCTTCATGATGTTCTTATGTTGGTAAATTCTGCCCGAGAGTGTGTAACACCATTAGCCTAAGAGGGCTGGGGTTCCTCTTTTCACTTTTCAGCTTAACAAAGATGTTTCTTCTTTCAGACCGAAGAGTCATTTCCAAGTCATTGCTTTTCCCTGCTTTCCCTTTGCAATGGAGAAAGTCAATGGGAGAAAGCATGGGGGAAGGGGTTCCCAGGTACATATGTGTGATTTCCTTTCCCTCAGCTCTTCTTCCCAGTAGTATTACCCAATTTTAAAATAATATATTTGTATGTATTATGTCTACCCTTTACTGTGTAACACCTTTTCGGGGTCTCATCTTTCCACTGCTGCTGACTTGAAGATTGCTAGTGGTGGAAAATAAAAACATTCGTGCCCTTTTCCTCCATCCATTGAGTCATCACTATCTATACTTCTGTCCAATTCCGAAAATATATGGAATAACCCCTGAGAGCTTTTAGGTTATACGAAAAAGAGGAAAAACTTGATTTAGTTTATACCCTTTTTTTCTCTCGTACATAAAAATTTCCGTTACCGCTTCCAGAGAAAGCTACAGTCATTTATGAGGTTATATATTGTGAGACAGCTCTGCATATATAGGCCCAAAGGGTTTGCTCTAGTTATGTGAAGTGGCGTCAGAAAGAATTTCTCACTCCCTTCCCAAACATTCCGGATTCACTTTCTTCTTTCCTCAGTTTCAATCTCAACGACAGACCCATCATTGGATAACTAATGATAGTGCCTTTTGCTCTTCTATAGTCCATGTAGACCATATCTAATCCAATATCCCCTTCGATCCAACTAACCCCATTCAAGAAATACGTAAATTCTTGCCTATATTAGAGATATCTTTCAGTCGTTTAACCAGTGCTGTAGTTGAAATCAGTTTTTACTCACCCCTTACTGGAGTCAATCAAAACTCAATTAATGGGAGCGGTTCTTCATTACACATTTTCACAGAATAATTCTTTCACAAAATTATGGATGATAAAAAAGATTCGTTGGGATCGAGACACACGTGATTCTGTCCATCCCATTCTATTGACCTGAGATACAATTTTCGAAAACATTTTTGTAACCAGTATAGAAAGAATACATGGCTCAATATGTTAATACACTTTGTAAACCTTGAGGGATTGTCCTCACTTTATGTTGATTAACAAATTGGCAATTTCAGCTTCAGTTTCTTCCCTGCAGGCACGCGTGTCTTCGCGGTTAGGATGAATTCTTGAGAATCCCTTCTAAATATGATGCGTGCCAAGTTGTGATTATTACCTCACCCTGCCTGTTTTTATCTCGTTAGGATTTAAGCCCTGATTACATTTTTACATTTCCTCTTGTCTTAGCCTCCGTTATAGCCCTTGTAATTTCTTTACTTTCTTCTATCCTTCAACCTTAGCTGTTTTCGTTGAAGAAATTCTTAATCCATCATTCTCATCGAAAGGGCGTAGTCTTTTCTGCAATAAATGATCTCTCGATAAGTTTTCCTAGTACAATTTTCTAACGCAGTATAGTCATAGAGTGGAGAGCTTTAGTTGAGCCAATCCGAGTTGAGTTCTTTCTCTTTATCTTACAAAATAGGTCAAAGGAGTTTGTAACTTGGAAAAGGAAGAAGAAGAAAGCGTTAGGGAAAAAAAGGGAGTGTTTTTGCATGTAATCCGATAAGAATCAGTTAGGTTACACTATATGGGAGTACACTCAATGCTACTGCCAGCTTAGTCTCTGATTACTAATCAATCAATCCCATGAGTAATTTTGTTCTGCCCCTTCTCTCTCAGATATTTCTAGCTTAGGAGACTCGAGCTTTCCTCGGAAAACCCTTTCCCGCTGAATATAGATGAGCCACACTATACATCTCTCAGCTATGGAATTTCCATATGATCACCCAACATTATTCTTGCTGACTCAGTTTGAGGGTTCCACTCGAGAGATTAGCTGTGATGAGCTCTAGAAATCTCAGGTAATCCTGTTACCTCTTTAAATAAAGGTACTGTATGCAGTGTGTACAAAATTAAAGGTAAGCCCAACGTGTGTACATAAAATACTCGGCCCAAGGATTCTGTCTGTCTGTCCCACCGACATTTTCACCACCATACACCGAACTCTGCAATGAAATAGAAATGGGCTTCTCTTCTCTTTTGCTTGCCTAGATGGATCCACCTGGCTCGTTCTCAAACCAAGGGTTTTTTAGTAGGTGGCATAACGTGGTAGCAAAATCATAGTATATCTTTATATTTATAGCCAGCTGAGATGCATGAGATTATTGTTTTTGTAAGGTTTGATAGAATTTACGTATTAGTTTTGGGAAAGTGTAGCACGAAAATGTGAAATTCTGTTCGGGATTAAATCTCGAACAAAATGGTATTTTCCCTTTCATTATATCTCCCAAGGAGGCTGAACAAGCTGATTCATTTTAGTAGGAGTCGCGATAAGTCGGTGCGCCAAATCCCCCTCTCATCTCCCGTAGCAACCGAAACAAATTGCATCTGATTACACTTGTCGACGTTAGACGGTGTATAGTGGGTCAACATGGTGGTATTGGCAAGTTAATCATGCATTGCGGTCCTTTAGCCTTGTCGGATGGCTGCTACCATCCTCCTCCACCCACCCCCCTAGTTCTCTACGCAAACTCCTAATTGCTGACTTCGGAATTTTCTCCTGAGATATAAATTCTTGAATAACTTATGACCACTTTCGACTTTTCTATCTCCATAAAATTTTGATAGTTTTCAAGTTTGACTAAGTTACGCTGGGTTTACAAGTAGATTAAACACAAAACGTGACCTTCACCGGGCACTTTTGGGGAAAAGGGAGAAAAAGTGGGAAAAGGGGGGAAGGGGTTAAAAGGATAAGGGGTAAAAAGCAGCTATCGTTTTAGTTTAGTATCGTTTCAGCCTGTTATCGTTGTTTACATCTACTTATCACGACTCCTACTGAAATGAATAAACTTGTTTGGGCTCCTTGATATCTCCCTTGGTTTGAAAAATCCACACTTTGGGGCAAATGGTACAAGGAATGCCTTTAATTTTCGTACACATTGTGTAAAATAGAGAATTTCTTTGTTCTTCGTCAAAAATGTTAGTGGTTTGTATTGATGCTTTGTATTTTCAATTATTTATTTATATACGAACACCCGTGTTAATCACTTAACGCCAGTTTCTTTTAACACCATCAGCCTTGAATTGGCCGTGGAAAGAAGCTTTAATTTCTCACAATGAGTATCATCGGCCCTTTTGTTATGTGCATTTCCGGAAATGGACGCTAACAAAGTTCAAAGGTGATGCATGTATTGCAAAGTCAGTCCAGGAGAGGAATGACAGAGAACACGCCTTCCCTTCCATTCAAATGTATTTTGTAAGTTTATCTGAAGAGAAATGAGATGAAGTCATGCAACGGGGAAAGTGGGATGAATACCCATGAGAGCTCTTCAAAATAGAACCAATTGAATTAAAGGTAAATCAATTGTGTAATCTGAATGTGTGAGAGTGAGAATCGTCAATAGGACTAGAGTGTAATTCACTCACTTCTCCTTATTATTCCTCTTCTTAAAATCATTCATAGAACTCGTCTGAGACTAGAAGATACCAATGAACCCAACTCCTATCTGGAATGGAACGCGAATGGTTACTAGAAATTATATGATGGGAGCCAACGCACCTGTGACATATTTGCAAAAGCAGGTGTAATAGAATCAGAGTTAAATTTTACTATGATCCTACCCTTGCATAGGGTTATTCCACTGTCATTGTCCACTGAGTGAGCACCACTCCACTAATTATTCAAATTTTATTCCATAATTTACAACTCAATTCAAGGGTTAAGTTAAGGAGTGATGAAACTCCTAAATTAGTTTATCTGTGCTCTGCTGCAGTTATAACTGCTTAGAGCGTAGCTCACGGCTTAGCCCGGAGTGAAATTAAAATGAACTCAACCTTTCTCTTCTAGATTGAAATTGCAAAACACGCACAATAAATTGGTTTCGGAGTTCAATTTGAATAATAAGTCTCGTTTTAAAGGCCACACTTTTCAAGGCTCTCCTCGGATTAAGTTTATACGAAATGAGCATATATTAGGTTTAAGTTCATTTTGGTCAGCTAATTGCCCCGTTCTGTTCCATCTCATGGTGTTATTTATTACATTTACCTTAAGGGGTGACCGAAGGCAAACTCGTTACGAAGGACCTAATTTTATTTCATTCTTTGCGAGATTTTGATAATAAGTATTTTGTTCCTTGTCACGAAGTAGTGCATCATGTTAAACATTCCCGTATGATGTATAGTGAAAATTTCTTAGAAAATGCCTAGGTATCGAATACTCGCACGCTGGTACATAAGAAGACAGGCATCTTAAGATGGAAAGACAAACGATGACATGAAATGCAAAAAGTAAAGAGTACTTTGAAATCTGTAGTTTTGCTCGAGAACTCCGTGTCTGCCATCCTTTCTGTTGTCATTTCCCGTTCCGGATTCTGAAACGATGAGAGTCATAGTTTTGACCCAGGTCATCAGGACCATACCCCTACATGCATGTAAGGCTTGCTCAGTCTTCCACGACTTTGAAATGTGTGCGAACATTCAGTGAATGCCCTTACGAGTTGGAATAGTGCGTGGATTGCTTGGGACGTTGTGAGCCCATTTCCATTTTTATACACTCCTTTGTTTCCTTTCTTCCTTTCCGTCTCCTATTTTCTTCCCCCGCATCTTTTTTGAGACCCGGGCACTAGGATTTTCTACATAAATAGTTGCATAGGAGAACCAAAAGCATGGAAGGAGTCAGACGATCCAAGGCTTTATCGTGGCAATTTATCCCTTTGCACTTTTCTTTCTATTCTTCTAGGAAACAGTAACATGGAGTGTGTAGTAGCGGTAGTAGTAGGTCGCCCATGCACACATTGCACTTTTACGGTGACAAAGTCACGCTTTCAGCCAAAATCTTGGCCCGGGAGAAGACACAGGGAGGACAAGGATGCGATGCACGGGTAGTTACTTTGATGTAAGAAAACTAGAAAAAAAAGAAGGCATTTGCATGGCCCTGCCCTCTCCACTACTCCACCAACTTCTCCATCTCCATAAATTGCATCAGAGACCGACAATCAGACCCGGCTTGATTTACACAGGTCCTATATAATAGCCAAGTCTATTGAGAAAGAAGAAGACGAAGAAAAAAACGTCGGCTCTGAACCAACCACTTTCTCCCCTTTCTCTCTATATTTTTGGATTTCTTCTACTCACATCCATCCATACCAAAAATCCAACTTTCAAGGGTGTCCCATCTTCCACTCAATGTACTTGGATGGAATCTAACATATATTTCACCCAGTAGTTTAATAGAAGAAAAGTTAACAGTTTTAAGTAGAAATGAAATGGTTGTACTAGGAAATTGGGTGGAATATACAGAGACAACTGGATAAAAGTGTCTATTCAACTCTCTCGAGGATGAGATGATTCTATAGTGAGAGAGATTTTACTATTTAGATCATGGGGGAGATTTCATAACTGTCCTCAAGCATCCTACTAAAAATTACAAATACTAAGGAAGACTTCAGTTTCTTGGGAGAAGTACAAGGTATAACCTTAATCAAGATCCAAAGAAGGATATTACAAGTTGCCATGAACAAGGAACTTAAGTGGATTTGTGTGGCGGATGATAAAATCGCATTGCATTTCGAAATTTGGAGATGAATTGGACTCCACTTTACCTCAAAATTTACAACCTTCTCAAACTAACAAACCCCGTGAGTACTAATCCTGTTTAAAAATATTATGATAGCCTTAACAACATAAAGCATAAAATTAAAGTTCAAAATGTTTTTGTGTTGAAACCCTTACTAAGAGAGTTCAAGTGGCGGAAAGTTCTACCAAACTGCACTCCTGAGAATGTAATTCTCTGCATTGACCAAAAGTCTAAGAGGAAATATAAACAATTTAGAGATCAGTTAATTTATATTCAAATACCCTGACTGGACACTTCGGCAGTGAAAAACTTAACAATTAAAAATGATTAACATATTTTGTCAGGTATACATGATTATAAAATTCCGGGTTGGGAGGTCACCACGACACAACTCATCAACTAAACTGACTATATTTTGAAGTCTCTGCCGTTATATTTTGCAACATACGTACTTTTCAAGCAAACATTAATCAATATAAGCAATACAGGAGACTCTCGAATCAAAAAATTTTACACAAGGCATTCTACTCATCCCTTCAGGGACGCAATAATGTTGGTGTACTCTCAGATTCTTCAGTATATACTTTCTACAAGAATTCTCACAATGAAACTCGAAAATATTTATGAAATCTTAATGCATGGAACATCGCCTTCATCACCCTGTACCACTCTATCTTCCCGTGACGAGAGCCACCTTTAACCGACTCTCTACAACTTGACATGACCTCTTCTTTCACCAATGTTGCTTATGAAAAATGACTTACAGAGTAACTACATGGGGCAGACAAGCAATAGACGTGAGAGTTACACACGATTGACATTTTAACTGACAGACAAGTTGGCAGGATGAGTACAATGTGGTGGAAAAAATAAACAATTTGTTCCCCGGAAATATTTTGAGGACACCCTATTCACGCCAGTGAATAAATGCCAATCTTGACGAGCACAAAAGGCAAGTAAGCAAGGAACGGTGGAATCGGTTGAAGTGATTGTGTGGAGAAACTACCTTATGTGTATCCCATTCGAATTGTGTCAACAAGGCAGAGAGGCAGGAGGGAAATCCAGAGACGGATTATATTCTCATTCAATAATCCAGGAAGGAGGAACGGAACAGGTGAAAGCCGCGACGGAAATCACATTATTTCTACCTCTTCGCACGCTTTTCTTATGCACTACAACCTCATATGCACACAAACACCCATACTTGAGTCTATGAGGTTGAAGAAATAAATGTGGGCTTTCTCCACAGCACCTGTCTGCCTAAATCCAAGCACTACGACTAGACAGGCAGCAGATAGGATCACACTAGAAACAGAAAATTCTGTCACAAAACAAGTCCCGAAGACGTGATAAGGCATTCAATGAGTTTGGAGAGTGACAAAAAGGCGGTTCTTCATTATCTCCTTATTTTCTCTACCCCACACTGCACACACCCCCTTATCTTCATCTCAGATCACCCAGGAGTCGAACAAAGGACACTAATAAGCACTTGAGGATTTTCTCAGATTTTATGCCTTGGGACTTGGGATGACGCGGGAAGGAAACCTTTCTCCGCCTTTCTCTCTCCAAAATATCCTCTTTCAAATTCAGATTCGAAGTCTACACATTTGATCCTAATAAATGCTTTTATTAGGGCGAGCACGAGGAAGGTAGAAGCTCAAAGATGTGTCCTGGCATTAAATATGCGCGTATGTAGACTTTGAATCTATACATAAGTTTATGTGCTGCTATAAATATAAACTTTCACCCAAAGTAAAGCACTAGTCTAGGTTGTGGGGGAAATCTTGGCGGCAGAGTTTCTCTATCACTCAAGTTTAGGAATAGATAATTGGGAGAGGTATACGTACAGTGCGTGGGAAAAGGAATGGTACTTTCTGCAGTCGAAAATCCGAGGTTATAGTTTGGAGAGCCCGGCGGAGGAAGAGAAGCAGTGCTCAAATTAGAATGTGATTTATACAATTATGTGAAGTTTCTGGGGAGAGTTTTGTACGAAATTAGATTTAAGTGATGCTCAGCCGTCAAACTTGTTATTGTTTGTAAGTTTGTTGTTGGAGGATTGGAGTGGCGGGCTATGAAATTTTCGTGCCAGGGAGTCTGGGATCCTAAACCCGCAATTCATGAAGAATGGTCATTGGATTCCATTGGCTGGCTCCTGGCAGTTTTCCACTTAAATTCCCTCGTTTCCTCCATATACACATACCTATATATTTTCTGCCTTGGCTCCTTTTCTCCTGCTTCTTTTTAGTGGGACTCGGAATAGTAGTTTTAGTCAATAAGTGTCTTAGGCGGAGAGTTTTAACAAATTACTCCACCCGTTCAACACTTTTCCTTGGGATAAAATAGCGGTCCGCAATATAAATAGATTACTTTAGTTAGGGCGGATGTCAGAATCGAAAAGGAAGAATGCTCTAGGCCGTGTATTCCCTAGCAAAAGTTTGGCCACAAAGTTGTGGGTCGGTCCGCGTCGGAGCGATCAAAGGCCATTATAATAATAGGAATAATAAGAGTGAGTAAGCGGAAGTCACAACCCATCCGGTTTTCCATCCAAAGACGTGAGAATTGAACCTTCATTTAATTTGTTACCTGGACAAGGCAACAAGGGAAAACCTCAACCCCATCCTATGCCCAGACACATAACATATTTCTTATCTTCTCGTTTCTGTTTTGATGGATTGAATCTAGTTGGTCAGATAGACAAATACTACAACTACTACACTATACCACGGAATAAACTGACTCATTGTTCTCAAATATTTCCTGATACTCTTTGACATGGGTAATAAATATTAAATATTGAGTCAACCCGTCAAAGTTCATATTTTCCTTAAACTCGTCCCTCAGCAATGCTGGGTCACGAGTGACTCTATTCAATCGATTAATAAATAGTTTCATTTGAAGCACTTCGCGTTACTTCATTTCAAATTTTCAAGTAGCCGTTCACCGAGGAATCGGTTCTTCCAAACCTTTTTTGAATCAGATAAGCAATCGAATACATGTTTTAATTAATATAATTGCAAATTATATGTAAGTCATAATGAAAATGTGTGCAAATTTGGAAGACTGGCAAACCTGGCGAATTTCAAGTAAGTCTGACAAACCAACAGTGGCACCCAGTACACCCTTGACGAGTCTGCGACAAAGGCCTAACCACCCAGGGTTTGAAGTAGGATATGACGTGACCCCAACAATAACAATCACCTTCATTCTAGTACTCAACTCAGAACTAATTGTAGACTAAGCGGCCAATGTGGGAAGTTAGGCGACCATTTTGTGGCCGCTAAGCATAAACGGCATGGGCAAGTTCTGTAAGTCTTACAACGCCGGATCCTACCGATGACAATTCACATGTATTACATACATGTACATATTTCTGATTTTATCTTACGATTAAACTCGACTCACAGAATTTCATGTTCGAGATAAGACATGAAGAATTAGAACCCATGAAAACCACACACAAAGCGATGAGATTAAACCTAAGGATATTCTACTTCTATTTGATTTTCTTTTTGTATTGGATCTTGACTAGAGATTGAATAAATGAGACACGTTTTTCTTTCGAATCCTCGTCCCTTGTTACGCTATACGTTTTTAGCCAGAGGAGGTGAGTTGATGCTTTTTCTCACACCTTGAGTTGATTTCAAAAAGAGAGTAAACTAAAAGTATAGGCCGGAGGCTGCCCATCTTCGGTTGTTTCTTTTTAAAAAAAGGAACTCTTCAGTCACGAACCGAATTCATTCTAGACATCTCTCGTTTGGAGTCCCGGGGCCGGATCTGTAAACGGGGTATAGAAATTTGTGTGTACATTCTAGTAAACGGGAGATAGATCGATGGGTTGTATAAGGAGTGGGTTAATGGGTAACGTTCCTTGGAGAACCCCCCATATCTAGAACGGTCAAGGCGCCCTGTGTCTTCATTCTCAGTTCAGCATCCGAGACAACCAGACCCCCCAAAAAAAGAAACACCCGGGAGAAAGTAGTAACCGAAATAGAAAGTTTTTTCCTCCACGTGTTCAAGCTTCAGACTCAAAAACCACCCCTTGGAAGGGAGCGAGCGAGCAGGAAAGGTTTCTCTCCCGTTCCCATTCACTCCCGTGTCTTTTTCTCCCGAAAAAAAAACTAAAAACCGTGTACGGAAGAATACTTTCGGTGCTTTTGGTTTGCTGGTCCACAAACCTAGCCTCAAGTCACAGTCACTCGACTCCTCATTCAATTCATAAAGGATCTCTCCGGCTTTACTTTCATCCATCCATCCATCCAGTGGCTCCCAATAAGTTGAGAGAAAATACTCAAGCACTTTATTTATTAGTTTTCACGAAAAACTTCTACTCAAACCAAGGCAAGCATGACTGGTTCTTGATCAAGACATCCAGTTGACGAAATGAACTATTTGCCTTCTTCTACTTCCTACACCTTCTTCACAAGAGCCATTATTTTTCTACTCTACCTAAATCCAGGTACACGACTTTAGCTAATTCAAAATTGTATTCAATCGGAATTTTACGGGCCCTGCCTTTTTTTTCTTTTTAAGGAGTGGTTGCCTTGGGAGGGTTGCACTTGTCCACTTTTACCGATTCCATAGTTCTAAGGAACCAAAGAGACTTTGCCACTTACTAAATAGGGTTCATTCTAAAGCGTAAACAGGTTCTACTTTCCTTATAAATGAATCTCACTTATTTTGTTCAGACAGTTTTGTGAGGAAGAATTTAGATTAAGGTTGAATTAGAGGGACCCATGACCGGTTTTCGCCACTTGATAAAATTACTGAATGGTAGGATTTGACATTTGAGACACATTTCAAAACTTGGACAGGCGTTGAAATAAGACAAGGATTGTCATTCTAGTTCGACTTTTGTGTTAAGAGGAAGGGGTGAACAGGGTGAAAGTACAAGGTGAAAGTACGGATATCAAAGGGAGAAAGTGTGTGAAAATTACCAATATTACTACAGTTAAGGAATTGGTCCAGAAACCAATGCAGGGATATGTACGTCAGATTTTGAATGCTAGAGGACTATATTCAAATAGTTCCATACTCCGTACAGTCTTGATTAGAACTTTGAAAGGAAAACAGTTGGGGAAAGAAAACTGTGTTTTAAAACTTAGTCTGTGGTTAAAAGGTTTAAGTAGATCTGGAAAAGGAAGATTAAGTTGAGAGGGATCTGTGGATACATAGCTGACGGGTTATTGCTGTGGGAGATAGAATCTGATAGTAGTCGGATTAGGTGTGAGTTTAGCTTGACTGAAGGAAGGAACTTTTGGTGTGCTCAAGTCAATTTAAATCGGTCCCCTCCTCCTCGTAGGCTAAAATTGATACTCTTCAAGTATGTTAGTGTGTGTGTACTACATGAGGACGTAGTTGTTGTATGTTAGTCAATGTACATGGATTGACGTCGAGGACATTCCGAATGAGAATGTGTACAGAGAGCTTATTATCAAGTGATGGATGCAAAATCGATTCTTCCTTGTTGATGTGTTTGTGTATTTTATGTAGCATGGAAAGGAGTTTTGGCCATCTGGGACGATTGGTTCGTCGAGGGCTATGAAAAGGGTTCCTTTCAATCCTTGGATTTGCCCACGCTTGAAAAATCGTACTTACTGTTTTCTATGCATGAATACTTATTGGATACTACTTACTATCCATTGTTGAAAGAGCTAAGTAAGTCAGTAGTGAGTGAGGTGACTGCAAACATACAATTTAAATTATTTGGCTCTAGGACTTAATCTAGTAACCTTCTGTCTCGGTCAGTTGAAATGATAAACATAATAGGGTGAAAGCAAATTGGATTTCCATGGCAAAAATCGGTGTGGGTTCATTTAGTAATTAGTGGCGTTAAATCATTCTCCGCACAAGATAACAGATACTACGACATAGAATAGTACACTTTGGGTAAAAAGTCATCTCCCCCACCTCTCATGCTCTAACCAGTTTAATGTATCATCAATTTCCTCACTGAATGCTCAAAATACATTTTAAGTTTACTGTAATTTTTCGACAGTTCGCCAATAGTCAATTTTAAGACGCTGTAAACTGTACTAAATTCGACTTTACTGCTTACTATTTGTCCTAGGTACAGTAGCGGGGAATTGGGCGGAATGGTGGAATTACGAAGGAATATCGGGTAAGTACTCTTTCTAATTTTCATTAGGTCATGGTCATATCTATTATTCAAAATCGTTCCGTTCCATTATATTATGATCAGGATCTTGTGATTTTTGGATACTAAAGCTTTTTAAACAAACGGCAAAGCGATTGAATCAGTTTTGATAAAGAGAAAATAGGGGGGATTTGGAAGATTGGAACAGAATGCATTCCAGTCTGATTTGAACTCATTTCTCGAGTTAATGACAATGTCAAGATAACCAATGGATTTGATGGACTTTCACTGAAACCGGGTCACAGACATGTAGGGAAGTGAGTTTGAAATCTGCATGGATCTCTCATGAGCATAGACTGTCCGTCTAGGTGTAATGATGAGGAAGTGTCCAGTTCTCGGACATGCATGCTCGGATCTCATTCAGAATACAAAAGAGTTGAACTGAGGACGTGAACTGTGAATCGTGTAGTGAGTACGTGAGGTCGGGTCAGGTCCCACTCTCATCCATCCATCCTCCATTTTCTACGTCTGATGGACCATTATTATTGTTGTTGTCGTATGAGAGAGATAGTGAGGAAGGAAGGGCCGAGTGCAACGGAAAGCTAAAGTATAAGAGCAAAGTGGAACTTTGAAAATGTCTTTCGTTATTCCCTAATGGGCTCCGACTCTTTCTCCAAAAAACCTGCAAAGTCCATTTTCACCGAACAACTCTCAAAAATACATAACGTCCATACAATCCACACATGACATTCACCCACCCACTCCCTCCTGGACAAGGTCTTTCTCTAAAAATAGTTCAATATCATCTTTGAACATCTTCATGTTTACGGCCCTTCCCCTTGTTTCTTCCATTTATCTCCGATTTCCGGACTGATCATTCCTTCTTATTACAAGCTCTTTCAGCTTCGTGAGCATTTTGGTCTCCCAAATTCTAGTCTGTGTCCTGTTCTAATTTACACTGATATCTCTACCGTCATTGTCGAAGTTGAACAGTTCCGAAGTTTCGTTATTTCAAAATTTCACTGGAGCAGTCTGATCATGATTCATGATTATTGTTATTTATTGAATAGACGCCTAAAATAACAAGATTAGACTTGTTGGCCGGTAAGGTCAGACAAATTACTAGTTGAAACGAAAATTCAAATCAAGGTCAAGCCACATGAGGATCACCTGAAGCACGTGACCATGTGTAAGTTGTACGGATTTCGTGGACATCCTTTGCTATAAAATACTCTGTTCGGAATTAGACAAGACTTTGGACACTAAATTCCCTGGGGTTGGAGGAAGATGAATTTGAAATTAAATGTAGAGGTTGGGATGGAAGAGAAACAATTTCTTCCGTTCAACAGACCTAGAAATAAGATTGGATGAGGGGTTGACGTACAAGAGATAGAATGGACGGACGGATCGTCCCGGGCCAACAAAAGGAACAGAGCTTAGAAAGCCGTTAGACTAAACCGGACGAGAGAAAGTTACGAGCCGGTAAAGGCCATCCGTTTACACCTCTCTTTGATTCAACTCTTTGAGTTTAACTGAGAAAAGTCATGGGTGAGTTGATTTCTAGATTTGTGAAGGTCTTGATGGGGTCATGGGTTTTGGAGTTAGCCTCCGTGGAAATTCATGGAATTGGCAATTGGATGAGAAGGATTTGATAGTTTGGAAAGGAGTGATGGGACAGGGGGAAGGCGAAGGCGAGGAGTCAAGTCTGGGTCGCAAGTCCCAACCAAGAGTGATTTCTCTCTCCAAACTCTATTTCCTTATCACAATCACAACATTTTGGATCTTTTGTCCACTTCTTCTCTTCTTCTTCTTAAAGCGGGATAGAAGTAGTAGGTAGGGTGAATCCCGCGTGATCCCAAAGCATTCAACTTTCTCTCAGATTGACTCCAAAACTCCTAAACTCGAGTTTGATCAAAACTATTTAGCTCGCCTAAATCTACGACGTCTTACCTTCTTTATCTCAAATGTGAGAAAGAGATATGAGGATGGATAGAAAGTCACCCGGGAAAAGTTGGAGTTGGACTAAGCTTTAGTTCCTGTCCTCATCTAATGAAAAGCTGGACAGAAAGTATGATATCACCAAGGCTTGTGGAGTTAGCAGAAACGGAACAATAAGTTGAGTTGTTTCCAAAAAGGTTATTTCCCGAGAACACGTTGTGTTCTTGTCACACTTCCCCAACCAAGCTGAACTTCATTGGATGATAAGCTTTTTTCCCCCGCTATGAAGAATCCTGTGGTCAGCCTGGACATCACATCACATTACGTTCAACAATAAGGATTGAGTAAGCACTGACCTGAATGTGCTGTCAAAAAGTTATTTACTTAATAAATAGGGTAAAGGTGGAAGACAGAAAGTTATATGTACATCGCATCATCCTATTCAATGAACTATTGGGCTGGAGATGAGGAAATTCGTCTTGGAAAGTTGGAAGAAACCAAAACCAAGCGGCGATGGATTTCAACGGGAAATAGTCGGGATGCAATGGAAAGCCTTTCCTTGGTTTTCCCTTATGCTGAAATGAAAGTTTCGTCGAGTTTGAAGGTTCTGCAAACGACTGCACTATATCTTTCCTAAATCCAGTACTTAGTGCCAATCTAGTGGTCCAATTTAGGACTCAAGCTCTTAGCTGAAACCGCCCTCCTACCACCAACACACATACACATGCACTTACGACACTCTTCTGAGGCTCTGCTCAACCCTGATATCCCAAACCCTGTGCCTTGACACTTCACACAACTCGGAATGAACATTTTCCCTCTTCCTTGTTCTCTTTGTTACTTCTTTCTTATATCCCTTCTTATCATAAATTTCTGTCTTTCCAGATTTCCTCAAAGCTTCCTGCACATTTTGACGGTCACAATTGTATTACGTCGTGTGTTTGTCAAACATACACTACAATGATTACAACGAAAAGTTTTGCCAATACGATAGGAAGTCAAGGGATGCAGGTGTAGTCCTGTCAGTAGTGTCCATCTATACTATACATATGCTTAGGGAAGTAAAGTTAAGATTAACGTCTAACGTATGTGTATAAACCTATATTTGGAAGGACTACATAATATTATTTGGAAGCTTGGTAAACCTAATGATTCTCAAACAGAGGGTAGGTTGTTGGAGAAGAAGTTTCTCAAAACTCATAAATCAGAGGTAGTGAAGGAGTTTGGAGTGAATTTAGCTTGAGTAGGCACTCTTTCTTGAGGAGAACCCGCAAAACACTAGCAATGAATTCCTTTTCCTTCTTCCTTGTGGCTTTCCCTTGATGCTTTCCAATTGTAGTATTTTCTCTTCCATAGTCATAGTCAAGAGTCAACTCCTCGATTTCAATTTTGTGTGTGGTAGGGCAACTGGAGTTATACAATGTAGTACGGGGGTACACAAGATCATATTTGGGAAGATGAGATGTGAGAACATTCCATTGGATTGCTCTTTCCCTTATTTCCCCTCTTATTTTCTGGACTCATATCCTATTACAAAGAGTACGGATGATTTCTTTTTGGCCATCTTATCCCCGCGTGGGTGTCTGCCCTGACCCCTTTTTACTTACGACGACGACGACGACCAAGTCGACCCACCCGCTCCGGTTGTTGTGAGCTCAGCAGAAAAAGCAAACGGCGTTATCAGTTCTCACACAGTCAGAGTTTAAGTGAGATTCCAGGGCAGTCCTCCACAGAAGAAAAAAAAAGATTGTCTTAAAAGAAAAGACATCCATAATGCATAGGTCTGTATGGATGGGAACATATACATCCACATGAATGTGGTTATCCTGGAGCACAGCACGTTGCGCCCTCCCGTCAATGATCATGTCCTTTCTTGTAATCAAATCCCTTACTGCCGCCAAACCCGCCAAAGATCTTCAACCTTCCAGCAAACGGGGGGAATAGAAAAGTGCTAGGGTCATCAAAAGAGTCAAAATTCATACCTATTACTTTACTACATATATGACGTTGTTACGGGAAAGCAAACGGAGAAAGCATACTTTCTCCCACCTTTTCTACATATAAGGCCTACGCAGTTTGCAGCATTTTGAAATCAGCTCGGTCTACACTCCAATAGAAAAAAAATGTTACTCTCAATAACTAGAAACTAAAACAAAAAACTGAAAGATGAGAGGTGATGTGATAATTTAAAAGCAGCAAAAAAAAGGAAGGGAAAAAAGCCAAAGCTGTCTCATTAATTTAGAGAATGATTCATTTGTGGTGAGAGACAGAAGGGAATGAAGGAAGGATGGAATTAGGCGCTTCCAGGTATTAGTCGGTAGTGTGAAGTGTGAAATACTGAGAAAAAATGAGAATGAGGAAGGAAGATTTTAGAAGTGTGAGTAGTGTGAGTAGGTAGGTGTAAGGTAGAAGCGATGACACTGACATTGGGTGGCGTTTTATGAGATTGCCTTGTTACCCGGGTGAGTTGTGAGTATAGCTTGGGTGGCTTGAGTTTTAGAGAGATATCATTGGCAAGGCGTTGGTGTGTATGTGTTCTAGAGGCACCTTTCTGCTGGTAAGAGCTCCCGGATATTTGTTTCTCTCACCCGAAAACCTCGTGAGTCTGTGGAAGGAAGTACTCCATAAGAATTCATTACAGGGGATGATCGGCATAGATTTACATATCAATGGACTCTGACTCAGTCAGACAAGAACTCTCAGTCTCCACTTTCCCAACGGCAGTCCAATGAAATTATGGGTCGGGAGAAAGCGACCAAAACCAAGTAAAGAGTCCCATAGGAGTTTAAGAAGAAGGAGAAGACGGGAAGCAAACAAACAAAGTGAGACCAAAGCCAACTGACGACGTCGAAAACGACGTCGACGGTTGTATGTATGGGATCGGTTGGTAACCAGTTGGCGGTTACCTTACCACCATCTTAATGGGAACCCAGGCATCTAAACTATGTTACTTATCTATGTACTATGTAACTCCACCGTGGCATGGCAAGACCTAGAGTTGACAAAAATCCCTACTTCCCGCTAAAGAAGCTTTATGTTTCCTGGCTATTCTCTTTTCATAGAAAAGGTTAAAAAGGCTCTAAACTCAATCTACAAAATCCATTGTAGAAACTAAATAAATGGGAACATAAGTTTTCCTCTTAACCGGACGGAAAGGAGAGAAGAAGGGAAAGGTTGTTTCACCCATTCCCGATGTGAAGATTAACGGGATCGTTTCTCTTGATTTTTTTTCACTCTGGACTTACTATGTGTACTCCATGCGGGTGTGATGTGCATGTGCCTTGCCTTGCCTTGTCCACCCATGCCCATGTCAAACACATCCATAGTGAGAAAAGCAGACGGGGGAAAAGGGAAAGGTCATTTTATTACTATGTCTCCTTCCCTTGTAGTCTTCAGTCACTCAAGATCACATCTCACTCAAGGTGATCCAATGCCAGTCTATATTCCTTTACTCGGAGTCTTGGCCAAAAATAGCAAATGTACTATAATACTCGGCAATGGCCTCCATTTCCTAGACCTTCAAAAAGTACATGCCGTCTTATCAGTCACTCAGCCAGATTACTACTTTGCTTCCGATTTCCGGTGACTTTTCGGATTTAAGAAGGATCTTGCTTGCGATTTTGCTTGATTTTGCGAAGAATAATTTTGGATTTAATGCAATGAAATGGTTCTGCCACAGTCTTCCAGAAGAAGGACTTTCATCTCTGGAGATGTAAGATATTACAAAGTAATATTAGGAGATAAGGCATTCCGACCGGCAGGGAACTGTGTAAAGGAAATGTTGTAGTGAAGTTCATTCGCAACAGGAAGGAGGGAATCCGTCCTCATAAATCAACATTGATGAGTGCCAACAATTAATGCTCCCTCCCACAGGGAATAATGAGGGTTGAACATCTATCATGATTAACACTCACACTCCTCTTGACATCTCCTGGTGGTTGTCCCACCACCACCGACCATGTCCCAATGTGTCGCCTAAGACGACTTTGTGAGACTGATCTACTTGCAATTCTCCATCGGGATCTGTTCTCCAGTGGACGAATGGATGGACGAACGCACTGTCTATCCAATGCATTTCACATTTTCTAGACTCTATAAAGCATACTCATTCTTCATCTTGTTACATAAATCACGGACTGGACTGAATGATCCCGCCCTCGTTCATTAGGCAGAGTATGTGGATGAGGGTTCTTCAGGTGAGGTCGTGTTTGGAAATATTACATTACATTTGGTTCCATGCTCAAGAAACGAAGTTTTCTTTCGACTCAAAAAGGTAGCAAAGTTGGTTGGACGATATATTATAAAGGGGTTGTAAGTCCTTAACAGCCGCCAACACACAACACACACAGATACATTCAGACAGAACAAAAATATGAAAAATTCATGAGTTCCTTTTTACCCTCCACGTCGACTTTCTTCCTTGTACAAATTGTTCACTCGTCCCCCTCTTCTTCCTCCATTTAGACCTCGTGAGTGCAGTGGATCCATTAGGCAAAAACTGATGGGATAATATGTACTTTTTTCCTTTGCTTTTCCGTGTACTCATGGAAATCTGAGTCCTCTTTTCGTGTCATCCAATCTGACTTACTACATGTTTTCCGACTAAGATGTACGATATGACAAAGAAAGAAAAGAAGTTAATGTTCACGAAAACACTACCCTTCTTATTCGCCAACCACCATAATTTGGACTGTCTGATGGGGGTTGATGGTTATGAATATTGAATGTCCTGTGATGTCAAATATTTTCTTACGTGCAGTCAAAAATTTTATATTTGTGTTCGGACCACTCGAAAGTTCAGAGATTTCAGCCACTCAAAAGTCCGCACTGTCATAGATTTGTGGAAAAGATCAATTTTGAAGTCGATATTCATTTATTCGTGGTCAGAAAACAAGCGAAAATCTTCATATAATGCCGCGTTCGTGGGTTAGTAAAATCTGCACGACCTGGAAACAACCCCGGAAGATTAGTAAAAGAACTTATACACATTCAGACAAATGGTAGACGTAAAACAAGAACCCGGGTAACGCGTGGCCTTCACACTTAGTTAGTATAAGAGATTTCTCCGCCACAGTCTGACACTCTGAAACTCATTGCATTACATTGCATTGGATTGTTCTGACTTGAGCCTAAGGATTTGCAAAGAGATTGGTTCAATCTGATCAGCATCTCAAAGAAATTCTTCCTTTCCGTCTCACTAAGAAAGAAAAGGACAAGGGAGGGGAAATGCAGGCAGGCGGATGAGTCTCTTTTTTTCAAGGAACTCAGTCTAGTGTATAGTAGACTTTCTCCTCTTCCGGAATGTTATGTCGAACCTCTTTACTCCAAACATTAAAAGAGAAATAATAATTCCGGTGTTTAGTTCAATTTAGAAAATTGGTTTCCGTTTTCAGTCAAATTTGAGCTGGACTGTCAGAGAAGTTCACAGTAATGTGTAAAATCTATTTTCTCCAAGCCTCAGTAGTCATGCAAAATTGCAAATACTGAGAAATTGATTGCAGCATCATTTTTGCATAATTTTTCTCTACATCGAAAGCTATCCGAGGACCAATTCTGGTAAATTTGATTTTCCGATAATGTACATGTGAAGACTGAAAGCCTACATATCCGCTGTGCTACAACCATTATAATTATAAGCATAGGAATCACAATAGCATATTCAGTGATTTTGGAACGGAATGAAATATAAGGAATGAGTTAGCATTCGTCATAATGCTGGAGAGTAGAAGGTGAAAGCCGAAAGTCGGGACTTTCTCCGCTTGCAATGCCCTCCGACACATTGAGTGCTAGATACTCGGAGCTAGAGAGAGTTAGGATCCGGGAAGTAAGAATTATTCTCTCTGCCATTACACTCGGTTGAATATTTTTGCAGGACCAGCATTTTGGGGCTTGATCAATCCTCAATGGAATCTGTGCAGCAAGGGCCGGCGCCAGTCTCCCATCAACATAGAGCCTTCCAGACTTCTTTATGATTCTCAACTTCGGCCGATTCACATCGATAAAACGCCGGTAAGCCATTTTTCTTGACTGTCATCCTGGCTAATGCATTCATACGCGGGTTTGCTCTTGGCGGCAAGGACGGTGACTACTACTACTCCCACTACTACCATTTTACCCTTACCTCATATTACGATTACGATTACCTCCACCTAACATATCTGGCGAACTATGTTCGTTCTGGTTCATCTCTCTGGACTTTCCTTTTCAATTCTCTTCTCATCTCCGATTCCTATTTCCGCGTCCTTTTTTTCTACCTCTCCACTCATACAAGGCTGTCTAGAACCTATAAAAGAAATTTGTATGCTCTACAACCCACACTCATTGACCCAAGCAGTTACCACTGGGGGGCTGGTTCGTGTAGAGCTACTGTAGTTTGAGACATCTGAGAGAGCAAATATGTTTGGGTGAAGAAGTCTAGATAAGTGTAAAAGATGAAAGAGAAGAGACTTTTTGTCTACTCGACCCGACCCACGTCCATGAAACGTATCTTTTAGCTCTCATCATCTGCTCAACAACGCAGCTAATTGTGCAAAACGAGAAGCCTTTGTGAACGAGTTTATCAGATTTTTGATCCAGAGCTCCAGGCAATTAACCATAAAAGTTATTCGACGTCCAAAAACTAGTTTCATTTTCTTTAGCCAACTTATTCCCCTCGACCTCATCTCTCATCTTTCCCCATCTTTCTTTTACTCCGGTTTACCGCTACTACTACAACTTGTGTCATTCTATCCTGGCCCTGCTCTCTAATCTTTTAGACAGAATAACCTCGATCTTACTAAGAAATCTCCCTGTACTGAACTTATGCAAAGTTGGAGTTTTTGGGTCACTTTGGGGGTACGAATATTCTATTTTCAGTAAGGGTAAGAGAAAGTTAAATGATGGACCAGAAAATTAACCTTAATGGAAAGTCAGGGGTATGCGAATTTTGAAGGCGGGTCTGAGGGTAGTTCAAAAAAGGAATGTTAAGATAAAATAGAGGGTAAGAAAAGTTAATGAATGACCAAAAAGTAAACCTTAATGGGAAATCGAAGGTAGAAAAAGTTGAGGGTGGTTCAAAAGAAGAAACCTTAAGAGATGTCCCGTGTGGTTGAGAAAAAGGAACCTTAAAAGGAAGTTGATAGTGGTTCATTGACAAATCGCAAAAATGTAGTCGATTAGGATCCAGAAAGAAGAGACCTTCCGATGTGGCGACTTGGATTTGGGACCCTGTGTGTACGTATGTACAATTCACTGCAATATAAATTTCAGATTCACTTATTGCATTTGCAACGCTTGGCTATCCTCATAAATAGACAAAGACAAATTTGATGGAATTGAGGTTTTCCCGAGGCCAAATGAGTAGTGGAGAATTGGAGGAAGGAATAGGGATGGTAGTCGGAGGACTCGGGGATAGAGAGGATGAGGAAAGAAACGAAGCACGTATCAAGTGGAAGAACATTGAATTAAGTGAACTGAACCTATCAGAGGGTAATAATCGTGTAAAGGAAAAAAGAAAATGGGTTTGAAGGCCTTGTCTCATTCCCTCGAATTTGTGAAAATGAGTCAAAAATAGTTTTTTTTGGAAATGAGACTTCGATTTTGTGTTTGGCAATAAGCCAGTGTCTCGAGTTTTGGTTTCCTTGCATTCCTTCGCTTCACTTTTCCCTTTACTTTCTTCTTTCTTGTGTGTTTTTATGTGTGCATCGTCGTCTGTCCGTCGGTTTTCCTCGTCCACTCTTCTGCTTTATCCAGATTCATACGAGTGAACGAAGCATTACATTGCATTGGATCGGCTTAGTTTCTTACTTAGTTCAGTTCAGTTCGACTCAGCAGTGTCTCCCGTTTTCTCTTTTCTCTCTTACAAAGTTTACTAGTCACTTTTTTCTATGTGATTTTATGACTCTATTTCTGATATCGTTGGCAGGGACGTAAGGGTTTATCTGTCTCAGCTTCTATATCTTGTACGTATATACGTATAGACTACATAAACGTATTTTGTGGTTTTCTCCCCCTTTTCTTCTTCCCACCACCACTATGCCACAAATCCGACTGTTTACTCACTCTGTAAAAGCTTGAAATGAGTTGAGGAGGAAAAGACGAAATCTGATGGATCAGACCATATCCTCATCACTTTCCTTTCCCAATTTCTATGTTTTTAGATTCCACTGATAAGAGAAAGTAAAACGTGACATACAAGCATGTACTACTTTATCTGTGAATTAATCTCATTCCAATCGTTTCTTAAAATTTAAAACTGGCCATGACTTGCATCATGATTATGACTTTTAACCAAATATCTTACACAAATAAAGCTCCTTCGAAATCTGTAATTTCATTCCAAGAAACAGTTGTCTAGGTTCAAATCTTCCGAAAATTTCTAGGTCAGTGAAATATAAGTAATTTCGCTACAAAGCGTCACACAAATTATGATGAGGGAGGATGAGAAACCGTGTCATCGGTAAGACTACCTTAAAAAGAGCATGGGAAATGGAAATTTTAAGAATTTCAGTGCTCGGAAATATTTGACTAAGTCTTAGTCTTACTTGAAACGGCGTATAATTCGGTCGAACCTATTCAATGCAGAAAGCTAATTACTGACTAAGAACAATTTTATAAGTTTTAGGGCACACCCTATGTAAACGCCGCTGGTTACTGGTAATCAGGACTGGTTTTGGGTAGTCAACACGTCTGAGTGGGGTTGAAGGAGAAGAAAGATACTTTCTTCAATATTTCCATTTTTGCAGTTCATTATGAAGGATATATTTTGCTAGAGAAATGTGGACTATAGTGAAGTAAGCATGGAGGAGTGTAATTTTCTCAACAAGAAAAATATTCTTTGTTGACAACTCTTTTCTCAATTTGACAAAAGCGGTGTAGAGAGGAGTGGGGACTTGACTTGGTTTTGGTAGTAGTGGTGTAAGTAATGATGAAGTTCAAGAAGTTAGCTCGATCCGACCCCAATCCAAGTGTTTGGGAAGAAGAAAGTATGCAAAGAAGTTTTTGTGACTTGCATCGCATCGCTTCACCCACGAATCCTCATCAGGATAGGATGGAATTCGAGCGACAAGCACGTTTTCTCTCAGAATACATGGACTAGTGTATGTACATTTATGCACATTGACATCATGATGAGCCCTTCTCCCGAAAAAAAAAACTTGGAGACCCGACCCGACATTGAAAGAGTTTTTTGTCGGGTATTTCAATGAATAAAGATGCAAACTTTTAGAGTGGAGCAGTAAGACGTCGTGTGAGTTGAAACTACGTAACTAAAAAATCCGGTACAGAAATGTCTCGACTACTACTCCTATGTAGCTTCTTTGCCATGACAAAATCTTTCCATGTTATACATAGCATTTGGTGAATTAAATCGAATCCCCTTGTCACACTCTTCCTGATACTCTTTCACCGTCACCATGAACTGTCTTATTTTAAAATTCATTTTGTTATAAGAAAACAATGTACGGGTATACATGGACGAGTTTAAGATCCCAATATTTCCCTCGCTTTCGGTTCTCTAAGAGATATGAATTAGGTATTTATTTTCTATTTCAACTAGAATTTGTTCCAGTATATAGTTTTAGAAGATTGTCTGTTCTATGATTTTTGAGGTGGTGTTAGTTTAAGCGACAATAAATAACACAATGGAGGACAAATTGCTCAATCTCAAAACTATGGAAGCCCTTCATCGCCCTCTACCGCTTACACGTTGTAATCCGATTATGTCACTCTCTTTTGAAGAAATCTTTACCTTAGAAAAGTGAATACTTACGGTAAAATGCCTTCAAGCGAATTTTTCAAGCACGGTGACTGCTAGCCAGTTCTAGAGACAAACACGTGTCCTTGCGAGTCAAAACGGCGCTCCTACTATTGAACCGGTAGCACCTTATTGTGCTAAATACATTGCCACTCTGACTGAGGAAATCTGTTGAGTTACCAGAGATTCCTCTCTAAAGGCGGGTGGAGTTATTTATCCAAAAGAGATAAAGCTCATTAGGAATCTATTCAAGAGTTATCTACTTTTATTCAACCATTTTCAAATACGAGCATGACAAAATCGTAGCAAGAATTACTCGATTTTTCTTTTAAAGAGCGTGGAATAACTCACCGAGAGAAGCAAAGCTCAGACCTACCATGGTATGAATCTCATTTCATGAGGTAAAAGAAATACATATAAAAGGAGTTGGTTTAGTTGAAACATGAATAACATCGTGTACATAGTACATGAAGTAGTAGCTTTTCTAGTTCGTCTACTTCTACTAGTTATGCCTAGATTCTACGAGTACGAGTTCCTACGTACATGAATATGTTGTACTTACTCCATAATTTGGAATGGGATAATCATCCCATTCCAAATCCCAAGCTCAGCGACAAGGGAGCAGCTCTTACTACATATATACCAAGTGCTCTTTAACCATTGGACCATGAGGGTAAAAATGCTAATAAAGAAAAGAAAAGAAAGAAAGGAAAGTCAAGGGATTGTCTTTGGTAGGCCCTTGGACTGACTCACTATCCTCCTGCATGTCCGGTATTCTAAGAGTCCTCAGATTCCAAGACATAATTTAGTGAGATTCTGTCTTCATGGACGCATAACATGCAAAGGCTCCATACTTTTAAAAGCACTTTAATGGAAGGACGGAGGATGGGTCGCCACAGTTGGATGAAGGCACATACACAAAATATATACATTCTTGGCATTTTTTTTCTACTTCTTTTTCTGAGTCTCTTAATGCTCTACTGGTCAGACCACGGTGGTGGAAGCCAAAAAAGAGATGAATCTAAAACTTCCCCCACTCAGCCCTGTCCCCGGCTTTCTCTGAAACTGAACCGGACGCGGAAGTTGTGAACTTTGATGTCCGCCCAGATCTCTCTTACCCATCATAAATATTGTTTCTTCTTGAAACATTGAAAACTTGGCTGTCGGGCCAAACAAAACCATAGTCTACACAGTAAGTAGTGGGGCCTAAATATGAAACTGGCCATAATGCTATCATCCGTACTACTACTCTAACTCATGGAGTAGAACTTCCGGCATCCAGAAACTAAGGACAAGCCAAAAGGAATCATCCATCCCATGCCATCCAATTCTTCCATGTCCTATTAAACACGGAGCAACATTCTTCACCGCCCTTGGGGACATTGAGATGAGCCAGGGCAAAGGGAAAAACCATAAAATTTTGTTCGGTAATGAAAAGACAGACCTTTTAATGAGATGACGGACACGACAGTTCTCATACCACCACAGGCACAGAAGTCACTCATATCTCCATGTTTTCTGGTGACATACCAGGAGCTCAGCGTGTCTACCGGAAGAAATAATAATATGTAGTGTGCATTATTCATACGACATACTGGATGCTTGTGTGCAGTTGGCCCCTGCCTATGTCTTTTCAAGAATCGATTCACTTTTATTGTTATTATCATAACTAATTCGACGCCACTAGCCTTTGTGTCTTTTTTACGACTCCTCGCCCACCTCACTCTTGTGTCAACTTTTAATACCTTCAAAATTGCTTCAACCCTCCGTGCTTTCTCTTTCGGATACGAACTGACGGATGGACGGAATAGAAAGACTAGGAAGTATTTGAATGACTTATCCTTGGACGACCTCACATTTTCAGATCTCTCATGACCCTCATTTTCTCACGCACAACGGCACAACCCTTTCAAGTTATCTTCAACCAAACTCATAACATCGGAACGACAAGCTGACTACGCCGACTGACAAATAATAACCAAAGTCACACTACTAAAGTCAACCCGACTCCTTCCGCGATGCTGACAATTCATTGAATTTTAACAAGGCTTTTATGTTGTCGAAAAGGATAATTCTTCCCAACGCTTTCATCCATTTCAAAACTCGAGAATCATCCTCACAAATCTGAATTGGTTATAAAAATGAATAGACCGAGCGACCACTAAAGCGGTTCTGTGCCATGTCTGGGTCTATGAAAAAAACTAGGATATGAGCGTGGCGGGTCATAACAATCAAAATTCCAATGTATTCACACTTTGAACTTTCTCGTCAAGTGTTTGATTTACATGGAAATAAGTGAGGACTGGGTTTGGGCTGTATTCATAAATCAAGAGTTCTAGACTAGGCTACTTACTCCAATGTCAACTTGAGGAGTTGAGTTTGTAAGAATAGTCGTCTTGTGTCCAGCGGGACAAGGAGAACAAGGAAGGAAAAGTCAGTTGTCGAGAAGAAAATTGAGAAAGTGACGTCCGAAGTGGGAAATGAGCTTAACGTGGTTGGTCCGGTCCGGTCCTTTTTTTGACAGCCATCCCATGTCATGCCTATATGTATGAAGTAATTTTTGTTGTCAAATGGGGCTGGAGAGAAAGTCGGATATGTCCTCTAAGCTTTTTTTTGAAGAGGTGTTGACACGCGATATGAAAAATTGAGTGAGAGTGAGAGAAAGGTCCCTTTTGTGGATTTACAATTACTCCCTATTTGAGCTCTTTTCTGTGTATGTGTAACAGACGGAAGGAAGGGCGGGTTAGAGATGTGAAGGTGGATAGGAAGTGTAGTCAGAAACCAAGGTATGAAGGGCAGACAGGCCATGCCGACAGGGAAAGAAACGGTGAAAAGAATCCAGTGAGAGAAAGAGAGAGTGTCAAAGTCCCTAAAGTAGTAAAAGACAAAATATCCCTTGGGAACTACTAAACTCGGTCTCGTTTAGAACCTGTTAAAGAATACCCAGACTATTTTTTTTTCTTCCCCCTTCTTCACTCTTAACTTACTTATTATAACGTAGTAAACGTAAGGAACTCCGTCTAAAGCTGACTGACTTTCTGTTTTTTGTACAAAGGAATGTGGCCCGTCCTCGTCCTAGTCCTACCAGAAACAGAAAGTAAGTCCCCATTGGTGAAAGTCGCCATGTGACACATGTTGACACGTCCGTCCGTCCTAAATTCCGATTCTTAGATTGTTCCTAACAAAAAATACATTACAAAAATACACAACATTATATAGTTGTGTAGTCTTGGAAGACGACAACAATCGACGTAAACTTCTTTATCGGAAAGTGAATTAGGTTGACTGGATGGATAGGTAGAGTAGGTTTTAGTAGTTCTAACTCCAACTCCTATGTCTACATACAAAGACAGGTGTTAAACAGATACCTCTAGCTTCTTTCGGTTTTCGCCGTGGTTCCTTTTTTTTTCGCTGACTGGGTGACTCTATTGGTTTATTTTTCCGTCGTCACCAGTTCTTTCCTTTTCCCCTAAGCGGCCGCCAGTCTCGCGGCCTGGTTGACAAACAAGGTTCTCTTATTGATTCCACGTTACAGATCTCGTCGTGGTTTGTAGTGGTAAAAGAAGAAAAGGGACTGTTGTCCGTAACAAATATCTTACCTGTCTTGTCTCCTCGTGAAGTCTCAACCAACCGTTCTAGAAACTCGATCTCTGTCGGCATTCAATTCTGATTTCCATAATGACACTTTCAAAGATTAGATAGCTACATGGAAGTTTGAAACGTTTGTTCCCAGAGACAAGGACCTTGTGTAACTCTTCTTCGAGATGGCAATAAGATAACATAGAGAAAGGTAACTTATGAGAGGATAGTGGGAGGAGGTTGAAGATTTAGACTGAGATGATGAAAATCTATTTGGACCCAACGATTCCCTCATCGGCTGAGACTTATGACTTACCTTGGGAAAGACTTCCTAGACTCCATCTCACTCAAACACCAATCATCTGAAGGAAGATAGAGAGAAGAGGAAAAAAACGACTGTCCAAACCAATTCGAGTCGTGACACGGGAGACAGGGAGTGTAAGCCCTCTGAAATCCAATTTTCAATACAGTGATATGGAGGAGGAAAGGAAAATGCCCGTGGCCGCGGCCGGTAAACTCGAAACTCACTCAACTCCAATCCTGTGACTTCTCAACCCTTTCTTAATCTTTTCTGACGAGTGATACTTACGACGACGACTCCACTCACTTAAATACAACACAACTCTACAGTATCACTCAACTTCGGTCAGGGTCTTTCTACCTCCTTGTAAAGAACAGACTCAACATTTAATAATATATTACGATATGTAATACTGGTCAAGAGATTTATAGGTATCGCTATATTTATAACGGCTACAAGTCAAAGGACCATACCGGGTTTCTAAAGTGGGTGAAGCCGGGGACTACTTTGGTCAAGGAAAAATTATATTAATTTTGAAGCACAAGTATTGTGGGCACCGAAAAATATATGACTAAAAAGAGTTTTCACTTTCGCGAACTTCGAAAATTCTGGAGTCTAACCTAACCTAACCTAACCCGACCCAGTAAAGAAACCCGGTAAGGTCCTTTCAAAGATCTCTTTTGACTGTTATAGATCCGACCTAGATTTTAAATCCTAATGGGTCTCATACCTGTTAAACGTAACGGATTCAATGGAATTCGCAAGAAATTTTCTGAACAACCATAGAAATTCTTTGATACATTTCCTTCATTTTGACTTATAATGTGACATTTGGGTAAGCCGATGTCAGTAGCCACCATATGCTCGTTCGTCACAATTGAGAATCAACGGTTGCACTACAAGAGTCGAAACAAAAGCGGCGATTTACGGCTCGTGAGATGCACAAAAATCTTTTCGAGTTTTGATTAGAGAAAGACCGACATGGAGATCTCATGTATGTATTTGCAGTAGGAGTTGTGACACTCAATGATGAATCAATTAGATGAATCAAAGTCACACCATTTATATTCTTTTGGGCTATGTTTGTAATGACTTAAACAATCAAACAAAACAGTGTCAAAGCATGTCACTTGGCTTAATGCTTTGTTCGAGTTATGGAGGTGCTGAATTTGAGGGGTTGAGAGTTCGCCTTCGTAAATGAGTATCCAAGACATAGGAAACGGGATAGGAATTTATACCAACTAATTGAGAGGAATCTTACGACATATAAGTAGCAATGGACACTTGACTTAGTACGTTCTATTATTTTCAGTATTGTTCAAACCATGAACTTGAGTCACCGAACATAAAAGTGAGTCATCATTTTGGCTTGGAATATGCCATGAATCATTGTAACGCACAAGGTAAAAAGAAAGTCTAGTATCATTTTGGACTGACAATACGGGTGAAGTAAAACACCCGTCGTGCATTGTTTGGTACGAACGTAATCTGAAAGTAAGCACATCGTACATATGTTAGGAAGAAAGTAACCCCATGTAGAGTGCCCGGGAGAAAGTGAGCTCATAGAAAAGAACACGGGTTGTACAGGAAATAACCCTTACGTTCCTGTGAGAATGAAAAGACAACCCCAAAGCACTTTCTCCGAGGAACGGAATCACGCACCTCAAATATCTTAACACTCTTGGTTTTGAAACCAGGCCAGGAATCCTGGAGTCTACTTAGGGGTTGTTCAGAATTGGTTAGGAAGGTATACATATAAAATTACGGCCGCACGTTTTATTCAATTTTTCAGAACATGGGCTTGCAAGTTATGTTTATTTGAAACAACCTCTTCTTGCATTTACATCTGAACACACAAGAGCACAATATTTCAGACTGTTTCATCACTTGGAACGGGTAGTCCTTCAATTTCCAGGTTTGACTCAGACGAGACTTCTAAAATTGAAGGTGTACTTGTTGGAGTAGTTTGTAAAGAAAGGAGAGTGTAGTCTGAAAAGAAAAGCAACTTGAAAAACCGAATTCATCACCCCTATCGAAACCACAGAATCGCCATGCTACTACGGGCCTCAAAGATTGTGAAGTGAAACGAGAGTTTACGTTCTCTTAAAATAATATTACAAAATTGAAACACTAATGTCCAACCAGTTCGAAAAGAGAAATATATTTTCTAGAACATGTTTCTTATGCTGTTTGCTCTGACTGGTCACCTTTGGCCTGGTAGCAGATACCTTTAAAAAATATGATTTTGGTTTTTAATAACCATATCCCTCTGCTTCTGAAATCTGAAGGGAGGAAGTGTTGAGTGTGTAAATGGGGGTTGTATACAAATATGGACTGTTGGTTTTTGGCAGATAAGCGGGACTCTTCGGAACACAGGGCAGACGGTGGTTTTCACAGCAGAGAGAGGAGCTCGAGTCAATATTTCCGGAGGACCTTTGACGTACAGATACCAGTTCGAAGAGCTGTACATTCATTACGGACCCGAGGACTTACTTGGCTCTGAGCATCTCATAGAAAATATTCCTTTTCCAGCTGAGGTAAGACTTTCTCTCCAAACGTCCACCTTTCCAATCTTTCCTTGAGACACACAACTCAAGACCTCAAGAGACTCATTCCTTCAAAAGTTCATATTTTGGAAAGAAATTCAATTGAATGGTGGTCGAGTGGAGATCCTCTTATAATTCAAATATGAACGACGAACGAGGACGACGACGACGACGACGGCTGAGGATTTCTCTGGAAAGGATCTTTCACTCCTTTTTCCCCTTTCCCTCAATGGTTACAAAATTAAACTCAGGTTTATTGTTTTTACAGCTGCAGCTTTATGGGTTCAATGGGGAACTGTACTCAAACCTGTCTGAAGCTCAGCAGCGCCCCAATGGAGTTGTTGGCGTCTCCATTATGATACGCGTCTCCTCCGTGAGTTCAACTTTTCTCACAGTTCTCACATATTTACGAGAAAAAACTACTAAAGACTTTCTCCAGCCACAATGCTAACACAATTTTGAGTGTCGTTCGAGCGTCCTATCCAAAGAAAAACAAGAGATCTACAGAGGATTAACATTTTGAAAAGTTTACAATAATGGTTAAAGTTGAGCGCACACACTCCTTAATTTGGACGTTAGGCAATTAAATGTCCCACTAAAATTCTAAACATTACTAACTATGTCTGGGTTGTAAAATATTTATAGTATTCTGTATTCTATACAAATTCGAGTACATTCTCTTGTAGCACAGCCATGCTGGGTCACGATGAGGCAATAGTTTCTTACAGCAAATCCTTTCGCTTCATGAAACTCTATGGTTCTTTATGCAAATCATCGTCGTTCATTCACACGGTAGATCCATTCATCAGGATGCAGTAAAATCGTTGAATCAATCAGAGGCCAGATTTTTACCATGGTTGTGATTTCCTGCTAAAAGGAACAAAATGTTTTGCTTAGCATTGAAGAGGTTTAATGACATTTAAAATTTCCCTCACCGAATGGCGAGGCCAGTCCGATTAAAAAGTTAAATTATCAAGATTTTGCTTCATCAAATGGGGGATCCAATAGCTTGAAGTTTTTCGTCATGAAGCAAAACCTTCACATTGTGGCAGTTGAAAAAGTCGAGGTTCTTGAAACATAAGTTTCATGAAGCTTTCCCTTCACCGTGTGTGACCCAGGCCTTAGGATGATAGAATCTGCAAGAGATATGTTGACGAAAATGTTCGTGACTCAAAATTCTTCAAAAGCGATAGTATCTCTGTTTATTTATTTACTTGAACATCGCCCTCGTAAAAGGTCATTGCACTGCAAGGTGGGTCAAACAACAGATAAATAGTAATAGCAGAAAATTGAAGAGAATTATGCACAACTGTAAACAATAGTAAAATAGATCAGGTATCAGATAATAGTAGAAGAATGTTGATTGTTGGCGATGTCATCAAAAGTAATAATAGTAAGTAGTAATAAACAAATAAACACAAAATTTTGAATTAACTGGCATATTCATACAATCGAACAACAAATTCAATTATGTCATCATATTCAGCACATTCAATTATATTAGGAGAGTTACATGAATTAAGTTGTATATCCAATAGAAGAGTTTTAACAAGTTTTTTCAAGTTATTCAAGTATATCCCGTAAATCTAGGGTGCACATGAACCGCATTACGAGTAACAGTGGTAGAGGTGTTGTGCAAATCGATGTAACCCCGAAACATATCCGGACTGTAATTATAGACGATAGAATGAACCTGTTTAGGGAAGAATTTGTAAAATGTGAATTTGAACTGTAGATTTCTGACTGTAATCGATAGGTTAATTTTGACTCTTATATCTTTGTAAGACGCGTAGTAGGAGCAAGGACTTCCAACACTTGGGAATCAAGAAGTAACAATGAAATCACTAGTATTTTCTTGTTTCCGTAAAAGTTTTAACAAAATTCAAATTTTCCCCGTTCAATCTAATCGTCGGAAATCCCCTGAGTTTAGTAGAAATATTGTAATATTTGAATTATCACTTGCATTCCAGAATACATTTTCGAACACATAAACTTAAATCAATAACTTCAAATGGAACATCTCATAGCATTCTTTCCTTGTTCTTGCAATGGTTTTCTAGGATGATGACTCACCCAAGTCAAGCAACTCTGAGCTGTTTACCCTGACAAGTGTTTTGAATCAAATACTATTCCGAAGTAAGTTTTCATGTCAATTTTTTCATTGATTTGATTAACTCGACAGGTACATGCAATGACTTTGTGCGGTCCTTAGCCCCAATTCTCTCCCATATATACACGTTCTCCTTCTCCTTATCCTTGGCTTGGTTTCCTCATCATCAAAATGGTTCAGACAGACTATGACAAGGCCTAGTCAGTCATGTGTATCAGAAAATTGGCATGAAATGGGAAAACACTGGTCCGGAGAATTCCTCAATTTCCTTGAAAAGTGGGACTACGCCCAAAAAGTAAGAGGGAAGTTTGTCTATTGAAAATGTAATGACAAGGTGAAAGGGCAAGGCAGCTGGAGAAAGTGACGACTTTTGAATTTATGGTAGACAGGTGCCGTGGTCGTGAGGCTTAGACTTTAACACACAAAGAGTGTATGATGATGATGGTGAGACGGCTTGGCGAGAGTAGCGGTTCTAGTTCTTGTACATACGTACTTATGTACTTTGATAACACACGAGAGGACGGAAAGTAAGAAAGAAAGTAAAGGAAAGAGCGGAGAGAAAGAAATGACTGGAAAAGATTTCAAATGTTTTCTTAGCTATTCCATCCCTCAATCTTTTGTGGTTACGCCTCGTATCATTATTCCCTGATTAGTACATTTGTAAAGCTCCCACTTCCATTTTGAACTAACTAAGCACTGCTATACCCAGGGTAACACGTAACGGGTAACAACTCTCTGTTACCTTTCCTTTACGTCTTTCCAGAGCTCTTTTTTTTACTAGCCCATTCAAAAACCTGGATTCACTCTAAAAGGCGACTCAGGACTGGTACACAAGGAAATCCTCATGCTCAGGAGAATATTAGGTGCTTGGCTAGGTACTTTTTCCAACCACATCACATCCGCAATCTCTTCCTTTTCGAACGTTACGTAAGGACGTACATACACTTACCCTTCAAAGTAATTGAATGAATCTACTCATCTTCAAACCACACCAGTTCTTTTTACCAAGAAAAAAAATATTTTATTTTCTCGGAGCTTTGCCTCCGTCTAGTCTTTGTCACGCAACCAGAGTTTTCGGTGGGTGGATGTGTGTGTGCAAAAGATTTCCAGGACAAAAAAGAATGATAATGTCTGGATGTCTAGTGGCAGTGGTTCTTGTAATATTTTCAATTGTGAATTACCATTACATTGGTCGTTATGGCACACGACGTATTTGTCAGATTTGATGGGGAAAGCTACTTCAGCGGGGCTCCTGTCACTTTTGAGAAGTGAGAAATAATACTTTACTAGATGAGCGACGTATTTGTGGGAAATGTATTTTGGTAAATGTAAGCAAAGTCAGACATGGTACGGTACGTGGAGTCTACCTACGAAAACATTGGAAAGATTGAGTGGCTAGATATATAGGGTAAAGAGGATAGAAAGACGAAGAAAGTTATGTAGTGTAAACGGGGGGTTGGGTGACTAAAGTCGTTTTCATGTAATGAAATTGTGAATTCAGGGAACGTCTCCTTGGATTTGTCAAGATGAAGATTGTGCATTGTAATGTATTCAAGAGAAAATCCAACCAAACAAGGGAAGTTTTGGGCTTGGGACATTTGTTCACAGAACCGAGGAAAGGAGTCTCTTTAGTACGGAGTTTCCTGAAATAGGTTACTAGTACTAACTAAGCCAAGGTTTCTTGCAAGGACTCTTGATTCAAATGCCACAAATAATCTTTATCAATTTTCAAATTTTGACTCAGAGGCTCACTGACATTCCGATATTTAGGACATTCATTACAGCCGCTGGGCTGTATAGCTAAAAAGAATTGTGACCCAATTGAATTCCAAATCGGTCATTCTTACTCTACATCATTCATTTGAAAGATCAAATAGAGAAGGTAGTCCTAGGCTTTATTGCTGACCTCACGGCTTAAGATTGGAAGCTAGTTTATCAGACGTTTACGGTGTACAAGTTGTATATTGATATTCTAACCCTGACCGTACTAAGGGGATTCTAAATCATTGTTTCAACCAACCTGTTCGGATCAAGTTTGCTTTGCCTATACTTTAGAAAATCCAGAGTTTGAGACAAGAGTTTATGTGTAAGAGAGAGAGAAAGCTTCGAAGGTGCTTGCTGGAAGGAAAAAAGAAAACTTGGCTGGGTTGACTCTGACTTGGATGGTGGGACTGAGAAGAAAATTTTATAGATTTTAGTAGCTTTTAATTTAATAGAGGTGACAAACTTTGTTCAAGTGTATGGACTTGGCTTAAATGATGAGTTGAGGAGTGCTCAAATTGAAAACACAAAGTTTCCAGACCACCGTGCGCCAAAGTCGTAGTAACAACCACGACACAAGTCAACCTTAGGCGGTTTTTGGTGGCAGTATAGGAGAACAGAAGGTGGTTGTACTCGTAGTAGTCGTAGTAATAGTAGTAGGAGAAAGTCCCATTCACATTCCCAATGCCAATGCCTCATGCCTCGGTGTCAGTTGAAATGTGAGTAAATTATGATTGATAGAGACAAACCCTTGAGTGTCTATTCCATGGACTTGGGTCTCCCAGTAGAGGTTATGGAACTTCTTACCACACTCCTCCTTTGGTTTAGATAGACCATTCACTTGTACAAATTTCTTCTAATTTTTCTTTTCCGCTACTCTCACACAGTACGGTAGTTAGAAGAGAAAGAGAGAGAAAGTTTTGAATTGAGTCATTTCTTTCTTTATGTCCTCTCATTGAAGGGATAGCGGAAGCTTAAGTGTCGACTTTTCTTTCTTCTTGGAATTTTAACCCCAGTAATTGCCAAGATGTCAATCCTGTCTTTATCTATAACACAAAAATACTTTAAGAGATTGATCCTAACGCGTAAACTCCTAGGAAGGAAAAAATATTTCGGATGATCAGTAGCAATTGTAGTAGTCGTAGTAGGAGTTCCAACGTCCTACGTAACTTCTTTCAATGGACGGATGAAGTACGTGACCGACGTGATAACAACTACATGACATTGTAAATCTTGTCTGGAGATGTTGTTCACTCGAAATTTACTACACCATACACTACACATACAAACGTATTTAGTGGGATTAAAAGAAATCCTTTGTTTTGAAAATAACAAAACAAAATTGACCATTTTGTTATTTCCAATTAACTTCTTGCCTTAATCATGTTGATGATGCATCCAGCTCCTATTTTTATAGTACAATTTTGGTCGACGCTAGACAAGTTGTATGCCGAATTTAGAAAAACTATCTGACATGAAATAAGATAGGTACCTAACTTCAAAAGCTTCAGTACAAAGCTGGATAAGTAAACATAACCCAATTGCCAATTGGAGAATTGGTTGGGTATGAAGATCATCACAGATTTGTAATTTGTAAAGAATGTGCGGGCGACCAGTCGGAGTATCGCGGCATATTATCTTGTTTGGCCTGAAACTGAGAAGATCATAGAAGACGATAGAGCTGACAAGTCATATTCACGCATATTGGTATGCAAAACGCGCAAAATGTACATACGTTGTGGACTTTGATTTCGAAAAGTAGTTATGTAATCTTGGACAGAAGGAAATATGACAGCCGATCCACCCTGCCTCTGTAATAACATTAAAATTCTGAATTCCAAGTAAACAAAGGTGGAGGAACTCCTGAGATGATTGACTGGTTGCTGAGAATAAGTATTGGGCATTGTTCTGGAATTCAGTGGGGTCATGGAGATGACTTCTTGAGTTGGGTGAGGAAATGGTTATAGGAAAAGATGTGAATGTGATGTCGTTGTGGGCTTTATGATGGTTATTGTCATTCAAGTGATGTTCAGGGTTTGGCGACAGGGGTTTCACAGATTGTGTGTCGTTTCAATCAAGAGTGTACGTGTTCTGCCGGGATTCAAGTGTGGAAGAATCATTAGGCGGTCACAAAGACCTGCCCATAACACACACACACAAATCCAGTCACATGTTCCGTTTTTCCGAGCGACCAACTCCAGGTTTTTTTCATGCCTTTGGCTTTGGTTGTTTGTCCTTGTGCAATATGCGGATTGATAAACGCTTCTATGGTTCCTTCCTGACGTGACCTGACTCCCTATCTCATGGTCTGACCGACTTAACCCACCACAACTAACCAAAACCATCTCTCGCACTCCACCGCAACCACCAAAACCATGTATGTATGCTGGCAACCATTTGAGTTTTCACTTTGGGTGACCAACTTAAAGCCCCCACGTATTTGTCTTTGTCTGTCTGACCGATCCGGATTCCATGTCTTCGAGCGGTCGTCGGGGTGGTCATGGAACCATAAAGAGACAAGACAGACTGACAGACATACTCCGAATGGTCCAAGTCATGCAATCATTACACAGACTCTAAATTCCATGTGAAGGACTCATCCAGAAAAAACATGCATCCTCTCAAAATGCCTGCTTTGTGATTTTCAGACCTCTCTGCGCTTGTCAAGTCAATTTCCCTGCACGGGTTACTCCCTGAGACTGACTACTATATGACCTATGAAGGCTCCACGACGCACCCTGGTTGTTGGGAAACTGTGACCTGGGTCATTCTCAATAAACCCGTCTACATTTCCAGACAAACGGTTTGTGAGGCAGTATTATATGTTAATATAGAACATACGGCCAAATTTGACATCATGTATGGGCACTTCTAATTGACTCTTCAAGTCTCCAATTACTTTGCTCCTAGATGACAGGTTTACGAATAATGCAACGATTGAATGACGTTAACGCGTAAGGCTAACAATAGTGGACGAAAAAGCGTACAAGGAAATGCGTCGGAAATCCACTATTCAAGCGTCGTACCTTCAAAAACGAGGATATTGGTGTTTGAGAATGTAACTGTCCTTAATTCAAAGTTGGTCGTATGTTATACTCCGGGGTCAATGTATGATAACACTTGATGAGACTCTTTTTAATGTTTGTTTGTTTGCTCTTGCAGATGTATCAACTTCGTCAACTGAAGCAAGGAAGTAGGCCAGAGTCACCAAAAACTTCCTTGTGGAATGCCCGCCCTACACAAAAGCTTCATCACCGCACAGTGCGAACCAACATCAATTTTCCACAGGCTCAGGTGAACTTTTCCGTCAGTCTTAATTAAACTTTGGAGTTATGGATGTGTGTGGTGGGGATGGGGTGTGAGGAAAGGAGAGAATGTCTTCTTCAAATTCAACGTCCAAGAGACCTTTCAATTTGAAGGAGACCTACGCAGGGTTGGTTTAGAAGAGTCGAATTCGGTGGTGTCGAATCGTGGAAGACCATACGCGATATGCCAATGCCTTCCCATTGGCGATATAAGGGAGCGAAGGAGAAGGAAAGAGACACGGACGTGAAGAGTGAAGAGGAATGAGTCGTATCTTGAGCAATAGTAGAAATAGTTTCCGCTTTAGAGGCCCCTAGTGCAGATAAATTCTCCTTAATCGAAAGACATAGAGGAGTAGACACAATAAAAGTTGCGGCTTAGGGTGAATGGGTTGTTGGCTGGAGAAGAAGAAGGGGTGGGCGAAGCTCTTGGAATCTGTGATTCTTTGGAACCACTCTGTCGGCGGCATTGGGCAAACCATCGTCATGGCGGCCCACGCCAGTCTTAGTCTTCCCTTACTTTCTCTCTCTCATTATCCATTGCGACTCTTATGGGACCATTCTTTTTCTCCTAAGTCCAATTCCACTTGGGAGTCATTCTTGACCATTTCCTTTCCTCAATGACTATTTTGTATTTTGTCCGGAGCTTCCTGAACTCCAACCCATTCCCAACAAACTTTCTCCGGGCATCTCAACAATCGTAACTGGATACTATTCCTTAGGTGGGAAGAACATGATACCACCGTTTCTCTCTTCCACCGACTACTCTTATATTCATGCCCTGTGTCTTTTTCTCACTCTTCACAACAATTCTGAACTTATAGTCCAGCCCTTGCCCCGAATAATAACAATCACATCAACCTGAATCGCTTCACAAGACTAACAATAATGTCCCTGTTTCTAAAATATAACATATTTATCCATCCCTCTGTGATCTCATCTCTTTCTTTTTCCTCTTCTAACAGGCCAAGAAATGTCCAACGATGCACAAGACTACATATTACACTGCCAACTTATGGAGGCCACGTGTACTTCCTTGAAGAGGAAAATAACATCCAGTTGTCATTCAAAGCTTCAACAGCTGCTCTCCTGTTCCACCCACCGGTTCCCATCCCGCCACCAAAAATACCGGATAAAACCGCCACAATTACACCAGTCGAAATATCCTTTATGAGGGAAACGTGTTCCATTCCAATCGGATTCTCCATGATGACCTCTCTGTCGAGCTACTATTTCTTCCCACCCCTTCCTCAGGGGGAAAGCCGATTAACCACAGAATATCATTACTATGGCACAGTTATTAGGAGTGGATGTACATTCGCGGATCGATGTTATACAAATATGATTTAAAAGTTATCCAGATATGATTTACTCAAGAAGGTTTCAAGCGTAAGTTGATTGTCCTGCCAGAGAATTTTGCATATTTTCCAATTTTCAAAAATAGTTAAGGTTGTCCGAATAATTATAATTTCGAAGTTGAATTACACGCGGAGTCATAACATAATCAAATAACATTGAAGGGAGACTTTCAAGTCGTATAGAATTCGTATTGCTTTCTCCCAGAGTGAAATTATTTGTTTATTTGCGGTTATAACAAGTTACGGTCACTCCTGTAACAGCCATCAACTACACATGAAATCTTCTTGGATTTACTAGTCGATTGTACAGAACAGACAGGTTTTAGATTTTAAATCTACAATGATGAGAGAAGTTGTATTAAAAATTATGAGTTGTGGATAACATTTTTGTTTTGCTTTTAGAAGGATTTTGTAAGATAGGTTAGTGACTTCCTGTGCTGTGGAAAACAGGAACCTGTCATGGTCACATTATACTTTATTTTATTTAATACCACCACACGTTATGAAGAAAAACTGTTAAACAAAGAAATAAAATAACAAAACTTCCTTGGAGAATTCACAAATGATGATGAATCGTCCCGAATGGTACAATTTTTTATGTGCGTTTCAAATGAACGTAAACAAAGTACTGTCAAGTCCAATTGTATCCAGAAGAGGATTCGGTGAGCCCAGGTTCAAAAGATATTGGCGTCAGAAAGCAATTCAAACGACAAGATAAATTACATATTCATTCTACATTCCAATAAACAACACTCCTTTCAATAGAGAAAGAATATAAATCCTTTTCCTATCTTAACCGTCTTAGCACTATTAATGTTTACTTTAAAAGTTAAACTTTTAACATTACGTGGGGATGACGTCATAATTCACGCCATCGTGTAGCACACTTAGGTTGTGCAAAATGTCACCAATGACGCTTTGCGTTGTTCGGCTGCTGGGATTGGTCACAGTGACTGACATCTAGTGGGAATTGGGGTTTTTTTCATTAATTTGGATTTCCAATTTCGTCAATTTCGTGAGCTTTTGAGTCGAGCTTGAGTGAGTGTCAACCCTTCGAGTCTGTTCTGCTTTTTTGGTCGGTCAAATCAGAAATTCTGCTCACAAATTAAATTTTTTTGGAAATCTTGACAAAAATTTACATCCGGGGGTCCGTCTGGATCCGGGGGTCCGTTGAGTCTAAGCTTAAAGAATGGGTGAGTTAAATTTTAAATTTTTTAGTTTTTTTTTGAGTTCGTTGGCAGAATAGTGGGGGTAAGATGGGGAAACAAGGCAAAGATTTTGACGAAAGTTTTTTTGGAGGTCAAAGTCCAATTCGAGCTGTCAAGCTGTCAAAGGTTGACTCGACTGTCCTCAAAATAGTATCCTCATAGGTCACATCGAGATCATACAGTGGCAGAGTAGATTTACTGATGAATAAATAATTAATGTAATGTGATAATTAATCTATGTGTGTGTGATGATACCTATTGATCATTTGTGTAGTGCCGCTTTCGCCGTGTATTGCTGGGCTTTCGTGTTGGGAATGCATTCGGGGGATGTGCAGTTGGTACAAAGGCGTGAATGGATCTGTTTGCCTTAATCAGGGGGATGAGCCCACTTTGGACTCTTTGACATATGCTGTCATTTATCCGGGCAAAGAATGCCCTCAAATTGGGCCATGTGGGGACTCTTGGTATGCTCGCTTCTTCTATGGAGTATCATTTACTTTCCTCGGTCAGTTCTTTGTTTCTCTCTCATCCGCTCCAAACAACTGAACATTACAGTAATATAAAATTACTTACTTGATTTTTGCAGTACTCGTATTCCTCATCGTGTACGCACTACGAAGTTGTAGATACCGAGAGCCTGGTGACTGTGGTGACCCTCGACTCGAACCTCAAGTCCAAGTCCAAGCGTCTGTCGTCGAACCTGCCGGTGAAGTCCAACCTTCTGGGATTATCATACCTCCTGCCAAAGCCCAAGCTTCAAGCGAAAGTTTCTACTAGAAACTCTTCTGGATACTCTTGTTATTTTATTGACGTAATCCTGAAATATTAACGTTTATATCTCGAACCAAGAATATACAAATAATCTAATTCATGTCTGTTAACTCTTCGTGTGAATTGTATCAAAAATATGAGTAATTATTAAATTTTGAGAATGTTTCGAGTTCAAATATGCAGATAGTTTTAAAATTGGGTTTTACAATTTAAATTATTAAATTAATTACCATAAAAACCGTAGTATAGTTAATTTACATACTTTCTTTGTTTCATGTCTGTTTTGAAAGGTGCTCGTTGTTGTAATACTAATTGAAAATGAGGTCAAGGGTACTTCTATTGGGGGGATGATTATGATTCGGTTTTGCATAATTAAATTCGTTTCCTGCAGTGCAGTAATTGGAGCTTTTACTTTCTTCGGCGTTTTGTAATTTGGCTAATGTTCAATTTAGCGCTAGAATATTTACTACAGTTAAGGTTTATCAAGGAGACGAAACAATGTCAACTGAATTCTGCTGATAACCAATTTACTGTCAGTTATATTTCACTAATTCTGTATTATTTGTTCCGGCTACATGTTATAGACATCTTCCAAACTTCCTTAGATTTTTCGTAAAGATAAAGAATATAGAATAGGTGAAAATAATGTTTGACAAATGTCTTTAATACAGATTGTTTGATATAATTTTCGACTTAGGATTAGAACAATTAACGAAATTAATTTGATTGTGGAACAACTTAATGCAGACGATATTTGTCACATTTTTTTGATAAGTTATGACTAAGGTATTAACGAAGTTTTTAAATTCTAGGATCTCTTGACTTCTTATTTTGTATCGTACCCACTCTCCTTACTCTCCTGACTCTCTCCACTGTACTCACTGTCATCGCTGTTCTCATATACCTGGAAATTTGGAACATAATTTATTACAATTAAACGACATAAGGAAATAAAAACAATTTATCGTTAAATAAATGTTGACTAACCGGAGGACCCATTCCGAGTTGCTCTCGCTTCACTTCTGCCATTCTCATGACCCAGTACCACGGCGTCTCTCCAGACAACACTGATACGTCATCCATATTTGCTACATTCCTCAGGACTATTTTTTAAATATCAGAGTAAATTAATTTTTCCTAGTTAAAACTGTACTTGTATTCATTGTCCGACAAAATCGCTTGCACAATTAATATTTGAGTATAAGTAAACGGATAATTTATTCTCACATTTTCTACTCAGCAAATCAAATTCACTGCGAGCTCTTGGTTCCGGAGGACTATCAGAATTACTGGTCGAACCTTGACTTTCCATTTTAAATGGTTTACCAGCATCTTGAACTGTCTCCTTCTCTTCCAGTTTACTTGTGGAATCCATTGTCTCAAATTTCTGACTCATGGCGAGGTCAAATGTCAGGAGTGACTTGATTGACGTCTTAACGTTGCAGCTGTTGGTGAGGTCAATGGTCAGGAGTGACTTGATTGACGTCTTGACGTTGCAGCTGTTGGTGAGGTCAATGGTAAGGAGTGACTTAATTGAGGTCTTAACGTTCCAGCTGTTGGCGAACGAGTGAGGAGGTTGACGGAGTCCATTTTTCTTTGTCTATCCGAAGCATCCCAGGCAGTTAAAGCGGGGACATTTGAATTTTTAATTATGGCTGACACGCGCAAGCAGAGACACGGAGTTGACGCCATTCTGGCTTTCCTGCCGCGCCTGCGCCTGCGAATCGAATCAATGTCATTTGGGGAATCTTGAGACGAGAAAGATATCATCAATACGCTTTCTTATTTTTATTCTGACTTTCAACGGTTTTACTGGGTTTTACAATATTTTACCGAAACACAATAGTACACGGATCCTAGGAGTATTTATATCGATATCGATATCCCTCTTCAATCCGCTATGATGTTGGCAGTTCTATTCTTCAGGGAAAACATGGGTGGTTACAAAAACGTTACTTACTACTAGGACAAATGGGAAGCTCTAGTACTGTAGATAAAATGTGACTATGAATATAATGTTAAACACAGATGGGTTTAAAACCCCCGTATTTTCATAATTCCGTGTTAGCACTAATTTCAGGTCAGAATAGTCAGAGAGCATAAAAAAAATTGGTCACCATAAAAATCTAGCTCGAAACATAATATCCTTAGCGAAGGAGGGTAATGATTAAAAACCAGTTATGAATTACCTTGCATAGTGCATATACTCCTAAAATTATTTCGTGCGATGAAAAATGGCTGACAGTAAATATGAACGCGGCTTCTACCAAGCTAACCAGTGTGGCAGAGTTACCCGTACCGCCCTCACGAGTCCTGTAGAAGAACATTTTAGTCTGTGAGAGTCAAATCAGCAGTACTTTTACCCGGTAGGTTTTCCTCTATTCCAGTAGATGGGAGCCGGTAATTCCTAGGAAAACTCAACCTCAAATTCAATTTGAATTTGAGGTTTTGTTTTGTTTGAATTATTCAAATAATATACCAGACCGGCTGCCGCTGTCGATAGTAGGAATAGGATTATGAACGTTTGTCCATACTATGCGGTGATCAATCATTAGAATAAAACTTACTGTTTACAAGTGTTAATAGTTTTTTATTTATGTTAATGATGGCTGGTCAATTACATCGCTTAGAATCCGAGGTGTCTAATCAGTTGATTTTTTAAGTTTGGTCAATTTGCTCAATTTTTAAATTCATTACATTTGAAAGCTGTAATAAACACTCAGAGGTAGGAAGTTTCTAAGCCTGGTAGAGGTTGATACATGAAAGTACTTGGCCTGGTATAAATATGGCCTGTAAAATTAGAATTTCAGCATGGAACATACTTTTCAGAACATTCTGAAAAGTTGAAGTTAATATGAAGTTTATATACGGAAGTAAGAATGCCGGGCGACTTGGATCGTCGAGACCCTAAGCAGCCAATTACGGGATGCGTCATTTACCAAGTATTAACTAAAATCTAAATTAAGATTGGATGACCCTTGAGGCATTGTAATCTTTCTTACTAGCTGCGAAAAGATAAATATTCTCAGAAGTTCTACCCATTGCGATTGGAAATGAAGACCCTTATAGTATTATGTATACTTTGCAATAATATGTCCCATACTGCAAGTACCAATAAGGTTTAGCTTCCAGGATATAAAGTCATAATAATATGTGGGTCAAGGCAGCCGTGCACTTATTGTTATTGAGCTAATGAAATTCGTTTCAATTTCTGTTAAATGATATGACATTAAATGCGTTTATGACATGCATTAAATGAACAAGAATAAGTTCAAATTCAAATACATTGACTTTAAAATTATGTTTGAGTTCATCCTACTCTAATACAAGTGTCTGACAAGGAAACCAAGTTGTGGAATCGGAGACCTCAATTATTCAGCAAGTTGAACTCAACCTCTTGAACCCTATGTCGCTCACTCAAATTCTTCGAATGTTTATCCTCCTGCCAATTTTATTTTTAGTTTCAACAATAACTTTTAACAATACTAATCCGTTCGAGTTCGTAGTCATCGTACATGTGCAAACGTAAAAGGGAAGAAAAAGAGGCTATATAGGAAGTTTACGAAATAAACTTTCTTAACCCTTTTTGCCTTGTTAGCAGTAGGGAGCAAGAACTCTGACTAAGCAAATACCTCATTCGCTTGCATTTTACATTAAGCTATTTTTAAAGTATTTTGGTTTTTAACCAGAATACACGGATATTGCGATTGCGATCGACATTCACTACATAACATAGTCGTACTAGTCGTACACATATGTTTTGCCCAAGTTTTGACTTAACTTAGTATGCTTCCTACTCATTTTCAATAATAATTATTTTATCATTTATTGATAAAATAACAATGATTATTCAGAAGACAAATAAATAAACCCAAATGGGATAATTTTATCAGTAAATGTGATTAGAATGTTGTCTCCTCAAACGTAGCGTAGTTGGCAAAGTTGGAAAGAAGTAATAATGATTGCCATTCCCATCATCTAATTTTCATTATCGCGTCTCTATGGACTTAAAAACCATTCAAATGGTATGAAGTCGTCGCGTCATTGTGTCGCAAGACGTTTCCAGTAGTATCACTACCGCACTACTAGTTAGAAAATCCATCATTATGTAAATGACACTTTGCATTGCTTCGCGTTAATTCAAGTGCCAGTACCGGAAAGTATATAATAAATATTCTTGAGACAAACAATAGTGCAATATAATGCAATGCGTGTGAGTAATAATATTATGCATGCGTGTGCTAAGCTTTAAGAGCTCTTCCTTGATAATGAACTCCAGAACCTCTGGGAAGAATACTGATGAAGACGCCTGTATGGATGCATGTGATTATGATTGCTTTTTTTTACTAATGGAATCATTGCAATTCTATCAGAAACCCAAGGCCAGGCTTAAAACCTATAAAGCACTAACTCGGTGGTTAATTTTTCAAGTTAACTCTTGCGTACACACAATTATCATAACGATAATTGCGTGATCGCTCGTCGAACGAAAACAGAAAGTGGTTTTTGTTGCGGGCGCGACAAAGAAGTCATACCGTTCAGAATAAGGTATTGTGGAGTTTATTGAATCTCGAATCAATCACAGCCGGTTTTAATCTCATCGTCCACAATCCGAATTTCATTGAATCTGGATAATAAATAGCTGGAACGGAACAAACCCATAACGTCGAACTTTATTGATTCTGGACAGTTATCTCCAGAATCAGTGCATGATTTGAAACCGATAGCAAATCCGGGCATGATTTCAAAACTGAAAATCCAATTTCATCAAATCTGAGTACAAATTTTGTTTCTACCGAAGCCGTGACTTTCTCCTGCAGCGCCTACTATTTTGCATTCGGCACGAACGAGGGTGCGCGTGTCGTGCGCTGTGCCGCGCTTAGCTAAATCTGGCATTTCTTTCGAAACCTTTGTAGTCAGGATTTATCTGTCTTCTTGATATATTTATTTTGAATTCATACATACACCTCACCCCATACATACCAGCGTACGATGTACGTACTGTAATCTCTGTATCTAAAGCCAAAATGCTAAATGCTCGAGTAGGATTGGGTTCTGTTTAGCTAAAATGAATTTGGTAACTGACTGACTAGTGACTATGTATGCTTTTAGCTTATGAAATTTTCACCCTTCGTCAGTATTTTTTACCCAATATAATGTATACAGAGTGTGCAGTGCAGTCGAGGGGCCTTTGCGTGCAGGTTCGCTCGTATGAACATACAGAAGACTGTCTGCTGTTATGTTTAGTTTAGTTTACCTTAGTTTTGCTCAGCCGGTTCATTTTTTTAAAACCAAGCAATGCAGTTCTGTAATGTTATGTAATTCTACTTTGCCTGAATTCCTTATTTAGTAGTTTAGTTTGAGACTAGTCGAGTCAAGTCTCTCATTCATGAGATGAAATGAAGGGATGGATGGCCATGGCAGGCAAGGGGTACGATTTTAGTAGACACTTAAAAAAACCTGACCAAAATCTTGAGAAGTGGTTCCGCCGCACTGCACTGGCAATTCAACTCCTTCGTTTTTTCGTGTTAAGGGACTTCACGAACTCCATTTATAATGCAACCGTTCATACTATGTATGTCTTTTCTTTTTACATATATTGTACATGGTTTCAGTTGTGCAGTGCAAGGATCTCAGTCCCAGTTCTAGAATTTTTCAATGTGAATGGGCCACTTGAAACTGAAACTCATCGATATTTTTAATATGATACTATAAGATGCTGCAAAATTTCACTTGGCGTGATTTTAGGAAGTTTATGCTATTAGTTATGGAAATATGTTATCTGGTCTAAATAGTGCCCAATAATAACCTAATTATAAGGTATAGTGTAATAAGCTCAGATACATAGACAAGAAATATTTCTTTATGCGGTCAAACTTTTCAGAGTTAACTGTTGTAAACAATTTGAACTCGTGCTCATAACCTTGAAATTTTTTCTCTCTAAAAGAAGAGACGGATTCGTCTCTTGTTTTTGCAAGAAAGAATCCAATGAGCTTTACTGGCCACCAAGTTCAAGTCACGAGATTTCAGAGAGCTGTAGAAATAATTACAAATTATGAATCGATTTATTAAATTATTGCGATTGATCAAAATCAATTATTTTTTATGTAGTTTAAATTCCCACAGCTACAGTCGTATGTACGTTTACACATCATTAATTGATCACACAACGGTGATTGTCATGATTCACCGTATAGATCTACGGTAAATCAGACTCCTTCCCTAAAGATAGGGGATTTCTTGGCCAGGGGAAGGTAATCCTAGCTAGTAAAGACGGATAAAGTATAAGAAGTAAAAAAATGAAAATAGAAGAATTTCAAGAATATCATCAAACCGACATATTTTGATTTTTTTGAAATGGGCCGAGCCCTGACCTTGTTCCATTGTACAATGCAGTTAGAACCGACCCTGATTGAGTTGCATAGTTTGGTATTTACTAGCAACCTCAACCAAAGCCAGAATGATCTTAAACAGTACACGCACACGGTTACGGTATGCAAAAAAAAATTCGAGAAAGAAGTCGAATGCAATAAAAAAATCCGGGGAGAAGGAGTTTTGAGTTGGTGGAGCCTGAAGGCCTGCAAGAAAAATGCACTTGGATTTCCAGAGGAAGGAGTGAGGGAAAACTAGTTAACCCTATGAGCCCTAGTCCATTTCAATGGACTCAATCCATGCAATGATGCAATCTAAGGACTTCAAATCTCTGAAGCCAAGGAACGAAGGAACAACAAAGCCTTGGTCAAGAAAAATATGCAAGCACACGCAACTTCAAAACAAACTTTTGGGTCGTCGTCTTTTTACACATAAAAAAGTCCCCCTCCATCTGCATCTCTTAAATCCAAATCCTCATCCTAATGCTAGTGCTAATGCTAATGCCAGGAACAAATTCCCAATGCCTGGCATAAGATCCACTCCATTTTCTACACATAAGACTCGGGATGACTTTTTTTCTCCAATTTTATTTACTCAACATTATAAAGTACAGTTTGAACAGAATGGAATATTTTAATTGAGTCAGGATGTCAGGAATCACCTACATACATATAATTGAATTTAATCAAAATAATATTATATTTATCCGTGCTGTATACAAGCAGGGAAAAGTCAAATGAACTAGTTTACTAGTCCATAAATGCGATCACACGAAATTTAAAATACATAATAGTAACACAAGATGCATCAAAACCAAAACAAGGATGTGTATAGATGTTATGCAACTGCAAATGTCTGTTTTTTTAACTTAACACTCCTACCCTACTTTCTGAATTGGAAATTGGAATTGATGTGGAGGTGTGTGCATGAGTACGTACAACCTAGCTACCCGTACATATCATGTGTATTGGATAACACGAAGATAATTAGTTTAATTTAACCACCCCACCCTAAATAATAATTCTATGAAGATAATTAGTTTAATTTAACCCGTCTTGTCCAGATCCAATTTCAAGGCAATTAAATATTATTGCGTGACGAGCAAACCTGACATGACATTGCCAATGGGGTGCTCAGTTGCTCTCAAAAGTGAACCCCATAGGTTGAGGGAAAACCAAGAATTTGATGTACCTGTTTTATATAACTTTAAGGCCCAATAGGCGGTAACAAGTTAAGTTAAGAAGGACTTAAAAACGAAGAAAGCTCGAAGTCATGAAGCTGTTAAAAATATCTAATATCTTCACAAAATTTTATATTTTCAGGTATGGAACGCGCGGTCACATCATCATTCTCTCTGATTACTCAATATTCGGACCCAATCTTCAAGATACCTTTACGACTTACAGCCAGTTACAGTTAGTGATTGGGGTTTTACTAGGCCATTATTGGATTGGATTGAATTGGATACGTTTTTATTAAAGTCATCAATTCTAACAGGACTGGCAAAATTTGCAGTTTCAATCATTTAACTCCTTAACAGCCAGGCCTTCATTTCAAAAATTCATGGGTTATAACTTATAAGAGTTGTAACAGGTCTGACCAAAGGTAGTCACTTACTACCAAAAATAAGCCCTTAAAATTTAAAACCGATTAAACCCCAGTGAGTCATAACGCTTCAAGTCGAATGGCATTACTCTATTGCAATGACCTTCACTCACAAACTCACAATACTATGAATAATGAGAAAACGACCTGCTGAGTGGGATATGGGACATAGATCTGCAATGCAATATGGCAATGGACCCAGAGTCCGTTCAACAGTCAAGGGTTAGAAGAGATTACGAAATCTCTCGGTTGCAGTTTACACTTTACTTCGTAATTCTGTAAAGGCCAAAGAACGGACCACGTGGCCGTGGCCTTCACTCGCAACCCAAGAAAACTCACACAAACAAGAATTGATTTACATTTAGAAGTCTATGTCGATTTGTTTTTGTCTCTACTCCAGCTACAATACATTATTAAAAAATACTCTGCCCTTGACAATAGTACTTTAAGGGTTGCAAACACAATTTTCTGCAACCATTCATTCAATAATGATATCTAAAATGTAACTCACCCGTAGAGTCAAGTACAGGTCAATTATTACAATAAAGACCCTGGTTATGTACATATACTAATTCATTATAGATGGAGACAAAATATATCTAAAAAATAAAATTAATATAATTTGTCTTCTGTCAATTAACACAGATTTTACTTTCATTAAATTCAAATGTAATCTAAGATTGCATTGAGACGTTGCAATCTTAGATAGCTTAAGTGAAAGCAGGAAGAGAAAGTCCGTTATTTGTTTTGTTATTACTGTGGCTTTCAGACTCATCCATACTTTAACGTTTCTTACATTCCAGACACACGTGATAATAGGAACAACATTGTGGTTACCTAGAGTGATAAGGCACCACCATAGAAGGTGAACGCGCTTCGTATTACTCTATTCACCTTACATCGTAGAGGGGGTGGATGTGAGTAATTATGCATCACCCTGTAGACACAATTTTTTTGGACGATAGGATGATTGGAGGCGGAGGGTGATATAAATTCGGATGGGTTGGACTCTAGGGAATGAAATTACGTAATGGATTTGAAAAGGTGATGAAGCATAAACAAGTAAGTATTACGAAACTCCTCATCGTCATCCAGGTCCCAATAATTCAAAGGAGTGATTCGGGTTGCCACCGGCTAACCCAGCCCCATGTTTGAAACAAGTTACCTGGAACCAAGTTGGCATTGAATCAGCAATCCAAAAGGCACATAGAAGGGGTTGTTGCAGTCTTCGTGCATGCAATGCGTCCAATGCGTGCATGTTTCTACACCAAAACTAGACGTCCTTCGGGATTGGATTCGATCCTCCATAATAATACAAAAATATCATGCAACTCCATAAGTATGATGCATATTTCGGACTGCATTTCTATTGCATGTATGCAAGCAATGCAGTCGACCCGCTATATAAGTATGTAGTCTCTTCCAAACTCCATTGTTTTCTGGGTTTTTTTTTTCGAATAAATATTCCTTTCGGAAAGCCTGGCAAGTATAATCCTCACCAGCGCCTATTTATAAGGGAGAATTTAGAAACAGGTTGTCCGTGGATTTTCTTGCACCCAACACAAAACAACCGAACTTGCGTCCTTTAAATTCACCCCTCTCCTTGACTGTTACTCTAATGTCTGAACTCTGCAGGATATTCGTTTTTTAATTATCAAGGAAAATATTCTCATGACATGACATTTCGAATTCCAGGGAAATCAACCGAGTGCTTTCTTCATTTTTATTGGCTGCATTTCATGGAATCAAAAATTTGACCTTCAATAGTACGCAATATTAAAAAATCATAACGGAGCTCCACATTGCCTGATGCCGATGCGCCTTCGATAAACTATCGAGTCATCTGAAGATATCGTTAACTCAAATCGCATATAAACCTTCCCGGATATTTTTTGATTAGAAGTCTGAAAATAAAATTAATTGGTAGCACACTGTTTGGCACTTATTTTAGATCAATGAAATCATTTTGTCTGGTTTCGAGTTTGACGTAATTGACCTCAACGACGAAAGTTCCACAGAAAATCTGTATGTGATTTTGGTGTCAGGTGAGGGGAGTAAAATTGATTATATCATATTAGGTTGAGATTATGTCCGCTTTCTGGGTTGAGGTGGACCGGATTCCAAGGGTTGTTCGTTTTTGGACAAAAGTTTAATGAGAAAGGTTGCTTTCCTTTCCTTTCTTCAACCCTCTGGGTTTGCCATACATGTCTCGGGTTATACGTAGATTCAGGTATACTATCCAAAAATTGTGGAAAGTTTATTTTTAAATATTATTTTGTTAAACATTAAGATTTTCGTTTCTTTATACGTCCAATTTTCTTCTGATTAAAGTCAGTATTCGTCACTCTGTCACCCTTTAAGACGGATATTGGTAACCATGTTATGTTAAAGTAGATAAACTAGAACGTATGTCATGCCGTCACGGTTCCGCCACAGAAGGGTGCGAGAAGCGAAGCATTTATCGTACTATGTATCATTCGTTTTAACTTTTCAAATGGAATACTACAACTTAATGTAAATGAAGTATTCTCGGACTCTGCTAACCGAAGAGTAGACATCGCTTATAAAATAGACACCGCGATTCCATTAAAAAATTGCGATCATCATTAGCATTGAGAAATTGGACCCCAAGATGGGCCATTAGAATTATTATCAGAATTTTTTCTATTTCTGGAATACAGACTTGTAAGGGTTTCCGACTTATAGGGAACATGAGATGGTGAAGCCTATGATCTGGTTACAAAAAATTCAGACGTCTCAGTCAGGTGGTCTCGAGACAAGTTTTTCACTGCAACAACGATATTTTGGGGCCGTTTTGGCAAATTTTCTTTATTTGGCCTCAGCCCTGAGACATATCTAAGGTGTGGGTTTGAATTGCCAATGCCATGATAGCTTTAAGGACTGGAGACGAAAACGATGAACAGTGGGTGACCACACCGGGTGGCAGTGGCAAACAGGAATGGCATTGCAAGACTTGACTACATCTCCAATGCACTGACTCAATTCGACCATTTTCCCTCATCCATTTTTTGTCTCATTGATCTTCCCCTGTACAAGTTTTTTCCTCTTCCTCCACCAACTTCTTGTCTGCTCTCAAGAGTCGTAAGTTAGTCAGTTGGTACACCCTCCAAGAAGGTAGCAAGAAAATCCGATTTTCTTAACCTCTCTTCTCGAACACAATTTTTACAACTCTTGTCCCGAACAAAAGAAATTTCTTTGCGAAGGGCAGCAGAAAACTTTGGACGATTAATGTTACTCATGAATCTAGTCAGAGGAAAATGCCTTTATGTTTGGGGGATAACATTCGGAGTGTCCACCCTCACTCAAATCTCAATCTTATACCTTTACTTGTTCGACATTTGCAGAAAGCCCATGGTTGTCCACTTGGAAAAGTTTGCTATCTAGCAAAATTGGTGACATTATCAATTCCTGTTAGAAAGTCTATAGCAAGAGCTCAAGTAAAGATTAATGTTTCAAATAGAATCCGATATCTACGATGTCAGAAGGACTTTCCCCGATGGTCAAATGGAGAAAGCTGACAGAATTAGCTAATTTTGAATAAAATATGAGTATAATTCTCATTTCTAGAGATACAGAGCCGCATCATGGTAGTCAATCACGTGCTCATTTAAAATATCGAGATTTGACCAAACCAAATCTTTGTTTTCAAAACATTACAATACAATTCATAATTATAATCTCAACCACTTCCACCATTTCAATAAGTCTCAATCCATGACTCTATGCAATAGGCCATCAGAATGGATTCTATGATTCCAAATTCATTGATTAACCAAAACAATCTAGCTATTGCTATAATGTTTTGTGCATTCTGGATAGGTACTGCAACTTAATTCCTTACGGAACCGTTTAATGGAATGTTAGAATGTTGTTCCATGTGGACCGAGAAACCATGAGGCCGGGTTGAACAAGAAATATGACTTCTTCCCACCGGTTCGTCGGTTTCGGGTCAGGTTCGGCTGATAGCTTCTTTAATACAAAGTTCTGAATTCAGATATGAATAGAAGCACCAGGCCGAAGCCGAACCTTATTCTATTTTATATATTATCAATTTCTGGTGCCCCCTTTCTGGTTTCTACAACATTTTCCAATCCGCTACTTCTCAATTCAGATTTGAACTCCGCAATAATTCCAGGCTCATGATTCTCCGACAGGATTGTTAACGTTGGAACCCTGTGTGTAGACGCTTGGCTTATCTCGGCTAGCAACCGCATGTGCCCGTTGATTACTTAGAATATGACTCCCATTTGTCTCATCTCAAAACCATGTTGAAAACCAAAAGCAAAATGTTGCGAAACGCCTGGGCATTTTCCAGATAGTCAAAGTGCATTACTGAAATGCGCAGAATCTTTCGGATTAGAAGCAAGTGAGCCTGACTTGTCTGATTCGATTCGGTGTCGAGTCAGGTTCAACGTAGAAATATGGTATCAAAATGATGGTTCCTACGCTTCGTGGTATCCGGCCAGATCGGTTGCCTCCAGCATTCGGAACTTGGAGAAAATCTGTATTTGTGTCATCCACCTGATGTTTGTGACTCGTGGTAATTGAACGTCTTACCGTAATTCAAGGTTGTAGAAGAGCGGTGGTGGAAGTAAAGTAGGAAATTGTTGGAGGATGGAAGGAAATGGAAGGGTAAAAAAAGTTGAGGGAGGGATTTGAATTGGAATGAGTAGAGTCAAAGTCAAGATCAGAAGAAATAGCTGGAGTACTCGGAGATTCACATCCCGCATCCACATGGCCAAGTAATATGTGCTAATGTTAATGTAAAGAACCACGTCTTCTACTTCCATGATATCACACTTTGTTCGCATCCAATTCTAATGTACCATCGCCAACATGACTACCACTCCTGCCCTACTGATCTCAAACCGTGTACAATCATGTAACTGTACTCAAGTCAGCACAGATTCACTTTTACCCCACTGGATGGGTTAGAAATTCATGAGACAAAAAATTACAAACCGAACTCAACTACACATCCATCTAGTTAGGGAAAAAATGGCTGCTTCAAGAAGAGTCGCTTCCAGCAAATGTTATTGGGATGATGTAATGGAGCCAAGTACTTGCAGAAAGCCTATTCATCCAAAATACGTAAAAGTGGTTCAGGAAATCTAAGTTTCCAAAATCGTAATTGTCAGACAGATACACCACACAATGTTGGAAATTAAACCGAATGTACATAATAGAATTAGTTTATAAGGTCTACAAAATATCAAGAGAAAGGACGGATTAAAGTGAAACCTGCCCTAGACGACCTTTGGAACACATGCTCGTACTTTAGTCACAATGGAAAGGTGGTCGGCACTTGTACCCGTCCAGTTGTAAAATGTACTACGGAGTCTTCCAATTGAATGTGAGTGAGGGGTTTCAAATATTCATAGTTTCCGAAATATGGATTAGACTTCCAAAATAGACGATTTTATTGATATATCGAAAGGACGTATTTTTTTATAATTCTTACAATTTGAGATTTGCGAAGGGTACGTGCCAAATAACCACCTTTGTTCATTTTTACTTTCTTTTTACCTAACAGTGAATTCAAAATTACGAAATAATTTCCAAATTCCGAGATTTTCAAAATTTCAATGTTCCGATTAAAACTTCGGAATTTGGGAATTATTCTGAAATTTTGAAAATTTAGGAATTCGGAAACGATTTTGAAATTTTGAAAATCTAAGGTGAATTCCTAAAGGCGGTAGTATGACCGAAAACTAACTTGTATATATTAAGTATATATTCTAGCAATGCTGAATTCCCGATAAAATCCATGGCCCAAAGATTCTGTCCGTCCGATCGTCCTTCTCATTTTCCTCCGGTCGTTGCGGTGAAATTAAGTGAGATGTTCTTCTCCTCTATTTTATTAGAAATAGATTTTACAAGTGACAAATTACCCACGAAACGGAAAGTCCAACATTGGAATTAGAACCTGTCTCAGGCGACAGAAATGTCACCATGCTGTTTAGGTGGCCATGACCTTTATAGGGGATATAACTTTGGCCTAACTTTGAGACACAGACCCGGCCCGGTCGTATCGGAAAGGTGGTGGAACTAGCCCGCGTTTCACTGTTGTATTTTTTATAAAATATAAATTCGCTTCGAATCAATTATAAAACATTATAATTGATTCGAAGCGAACCCACCTCGAGGCACCCCTCGTGAGTCATCTGAACTCTGGACTCCCTTGGATTGAACATCTTTGCATTCATCCATTACATTACGCACTACTACATTGATTAACGACTAACTAACTTTTATCTTCTGGTTCTCTTTTATTTCTGTTTAACATATATATCAATCCCGGCTTGACTGACTGACTGACTGACTTCACTTAATACCACCAGTCATCCCAATGCAACGCCACAAAAACACACATTTTCTAACCGCATCCTACTATCCTGTCCTGCCTGATGTGGAGTCTTACGTAACATTAACATTGCACACAAAAGCAAAAAATTAAAATCCAATCAAATATTTGTGTGTGGGTTTAATAAACTATGTATTGCTTAATTGACTCAATCAATTCCTTTCAAGACAAGGAATTCAAAATAAAAATTAATATCTCCTGAAATATCTCGCTAAATGTGGATAAATGTAGTCTCTGTAATCTCAATAAACGGAATTTTCTTTTCATGGAGAAAGTAATTTGTTAGAAAAATGAAAAATCAATTCTATGTTTCAATTTTCAAATTAAAAAAGAGTCTCAAATTATAATATTTATTTATTTATTAACGGAGACAGCACCCTCAAGGTCTGTAACTTATAAACTTATAGAAGTCTATCCTTGGTCCTTGATGATGCATCAGGGGTTTGACCTCTCTTACAGACACGTTAAGAATCGCAGAACCAGCTCTGCTCTAACGCAAAAATTTTCACCGGAAATTAAAAGGAAAATTAAGAAAGAAACATTCTGATATCATTCTGGTAATTATATTCCGGGCAAGAATTAATCGTTTGATTATCACAGTAATCGATGTATCGCGTCCAATCCCGTATGGCCCTTCCAGGCCGGATTCAGGTAGGAACGTCAGTTTTAGGACCTTTCCGACCGGACTCCGCCCGGAATATCTGGTTTCTGAATATTTCCGACCTGATTCC
>JAQFYE010000063.1:0-63762 GCA_034694305.1 Protaphorura glebata
TAATGTTTAGCACGTAAGTGATGATGGGGGTCTATGATGTAATTTTGACTCTGACTGACAGACTCAGTTGAATTATTCATTGCCATCAGCCCCCAATTGTCTCATAAATGCATAAAATATAAATATATTAAGTTGTGTAATTAAATAAAAATATTTAATGACAGTGACGACATTGCACTCCTCTGCTCTCTTAACTGTCTGTCAAGACTTTTCAAAACCGTTACACGAATGTACTGCCGTACAGTGTCGAATTCACAAAAGACATTAATGTTGTTTAAAAATCCGTGACACATTATATACGAATATCGTCACAGAGGATGCCAATTAATGCCATCTGCTCCGTTTTTGTAAGGAAGTGTCATAAAAATTACATTTCGCTGAGGTTCACAAGCTGGTTTTGATCAATTCTCTAATATTTGTCGAATCAATGAACCCTCTGTTTACAGTACCATGTACGGTTTTTAAAAAAATGTCGTTTTACATGGAAAGGTCCATGGTACCACGGTAGTTCACTTTTGTACACTTGTCGAGTGTCAAGAAGTCCAAGGCCTTACAGCATTGAGTACTTTGGGAAAATGCGTCTTGTTGGATTAGAATTTGGAATGTTAAAGTTAATTGCGTGGGCAGGTAAAGTCAGTCCTTACCAGTTGTCACAGCCCATGACATTCTGATTGATTTATTAAGAGGAAATAAAAATAAAGATTTGTATGATTGTCAACGGTATGGGTAACCTGCTCCTGATGTAAGTTGAATGTGAGTGCTCAACTTTTAATTAACTGTTGTCACGGTTGGATTCATTCAAGATCATGTCCAAGTGCTTAGAGCGAATTTGGGAGAAGGATTAACCTAAGATTGTCGTAAATTTTTGCGTGAGGGTGGCGGAGTTGAGCGAATTTTTTCGGACAGGATTTGTTAAGCTTTAATAAAGCATGGACCCATGACTGCACCCTGTGGAACCCCTCTAACGTATTTTTTTTCGTGGACGCCACCAGTGGTCTATTGAGGTGGAGGATCAGGTTTTAAAAGAACCATGTTCATTTCATCTTAAAGTTTTTTTATGACTTAAAAAACCAACACACCATGGAACGCATGGATGGGAAATAGGGATGAAACGAAAGTCATGACTGCGACGATTCTTCACCCCTGTCTTCTTTGTCATGTTAATCTCTTGTTAAACTGAAGAAGAGAACAAGTTCACTGTCGGCCGACCGGGCCGGGAATTTAATGCCAGAGAGATGAGATGAGATTTTGATACGATGGGATGTGAATGTGAGTTCATAGTTTATTATGCGTATTTGGCTCACAAGGGACAATCTTCTCTTGCATGCATGGTCAGCAACTGTACACTCTTAATTACCTTTGAGCCTTATAAAATTTAATTTTGCTTTTGGTACGGACTCTTTGGAGTTTTTGTCAAAATTTTGGTCGTTGTTTGAAAAAGTAGCTTTTTGTAGAAGTCCAGTAATACATTCTTATACGTCCCTAATTTTCATCCGAACTTTGTTCCTTGTCAGATCGGATCCTTGTGAGATAGGGTTATCTGTTATCTCATGAGTATATTAGGTGGGCATACCAATGCCAAGGTACAGGCATCCAACAGGTTCATTCATTCAATTATTATTGACGAGAGTAAAGTGGGTATGAAGAACTGTTCTTTATTGCATTTTTTTCTCTTCATTTTACCAAATGGTTAGAAGAGCGATGCGATTCGCATTATTACTGTATGTACCACCTGAATGGTATGAATTCTCATTTGAGCTAAAGCCGAGTTCTTCCTCATGAGATTTTGATGATAACTTTCATTGTGGTCAGAGAAGAGTCCAATTGTGAGTTGCTTGTTCCTTCCTTTATTTTTCGGTTAGTTAGGTTTATGATATGAGATTTTAGTTAACAGTTTTCTACTTCCTTGTCTGGGTTTACACTTGCACTCTTATTCTCAATGAAATAGCCGGAATTGCTTTCTTATATCTTGCTGTCCGGTAAAATTAGGGACTTCTTAAGTTCATTTCACTTTTAATTCAACAGCAATTTTAGAAAGCGAAGAGCGTACAAAAAATGTGCTACTCTGTATGGCTGTTCCATGAGTTTAGAGTAATTTTTATCTTTTTTGATTGAGGAAATTCCTTTGACTAATTTTTGCAGTTGTGCTAAACTCGTGCTGATGACTTTATGTCAGGCCGCCAAAACGTCTCTCGTAGTTTGTTTGACATCCGGGTGGGTTACGTAAAATTGGAATAATTCCAAAATGCTTTCTGATTCTGCCTTGTCATATGCCATTTGCCAGTTCCGGTAAAGTTCATGGCTCCTGACTGTGTTCATTACTAAACTCAATTAACATGATTTATTATGAAATAAACATACATTTGTACTAAATCCTCGGATGGGTGAAGATTTCTCAACGTAACTTGTTAAACAAAATTTTACTTAAAGAAGAAAGGAAAGTTAGGAAGAAGAAGACGAAGGATAAAATGTATGTTCCTTTCCTTGTTCTTATATAGAATTGAGAGTTAGACCGCCAGACGCTCTAATTCGTTTCACTTTCGCAGATAAATGCTAAATGCTGTTTTGCGTGGGTTATAAGTGGTAGGTCTGGCATTACCGGAATAGTCACTAGGCAGAACTACACATCCATTGTATCCTTTTCTACTCTTTTAAGATTTCTTTTTATCACATGAAAAAAGGCTTTAAACGGACGAGTTTATTCCTTTTTGCTTTTATATTTTGATTGAACCAACTATTATTGCATTCCCTTGAGTTAGACAGTGATCCCATCAATGCAATAGTCCTGCAGCTGCTCTTAAATGTTGCCAGACATGAGATGATATCAGATGAGTGAACTGATGAGAGAATTTTTACAAAGATTGAATAAGATGGCTTTGGGCTGACCCTGTGTAAACTTAAGCCTTTAATGTGATTTTTTTTTCAATACTTTAGTTGTGAAAATCATACAGGGTTGGGCACACTAATAATTGCAATGAAGAGTATATGTAGGCATACGCTTCATAGGTCATGCTGGGCCGATCTACGCACAGTACAGCATTGTACACCTGGGATAATCGTTTTTTGGCTTTTTGTATGTAATGTAATTGTGAATTCTAATATGTTTGTGCAAGAAAATAGTGTAATTCGTCAAGGCCAATTCAGGTCCATGAATTACTACAACGTGGCGTGTATGTACAGTTTGGCAATTCTATCTGAAATTATATGGCTTCAGGCCCACAAAACACAATACAGCCCAAACATTTTGCAGGTAATAACTTAAAGAAAAAACGAAATTTATTTTTCACTTGAAACCTGTTTTTTTGTTCCTTTCTTATTCTTCCAAGAAATCGGTAATAAATTTTATCAGGGAAATTGACAATGTGTACCTCTAACTCCTTCAGGTTGCTCCTTCCTCTGTCTCGTCATAGTGTCAAATGTCAATTCTTAAATCCGGTGCAACGCAACGTTTGAATACCGGACCGGTACTGCACACATTTATATTGAGATGTTAAATAATATTTATGAGTTGCATTTTAAATTTCGTTTTAAACGTATACGTACGCGTTGGCGTGCATAAATGAAAAGCTAGGCTACGATATTTAGGAATAAATCTGTAAACGATTTATAATCGAGAGCGTTTGGTTTGACACGGCCAGCAGGCAGACAAAGTCCATTCCAATCATTCCTTCGTTCATTCGATTCGTGAGGCGTACAATGTAACTAATTAATATGGGAACCAAGGTTAGGTTTTTTAAACATGTATGTAAGAAAAGATGTAATGAATGTTGTAGTTAGTTGTAAGATTTCGTATTCATTCGTGTACGTAAAGTGGAATTGACCATTCATTCTTCAACTTCTACGATGGTCAGTTTCAGTTTTGTAGTCTGCAACAGCAGCACCAGGGCATGACATGACATTGTTGTACATTTAGTTGCATGACTTCAACTGTTTTGTTGTATAAAATATGTACCTAGTCGCTTAAATTCCTTCAGATTTAGTCCTCAGGTTAAAATTGGTTTCCTTGCTTTCTCTCGGTCCATCGTTACAAGTGCCACTCTTCTTGTCACTTCAGGGTTTATTCTTTTTTAAATTCTACAACAGTGCACAAAATGCAAAAAACACATAAAATTACAATAATGAGGTACTTTTCATTGAGTTTAGTAATTAACTGCTCCCTTCGTGAGAATTTACTATGACATTCGGATTTTCGATTTATGTTCGCAAATGTTCATACCAGTAGAGTTTAGTGAATATCTTATCTAATCGAACCGAAATTGCTATTACTTCTAGAGCCTTGGGATTTTGAAATTACTTTTTGGATATGGAAGTTTCATATAGTTCAACTGGTTTTGTTATTTTTGATCAAATATTTCATAATTTGTATTTATGACTTTACACTGAGATTTTGTAGGATTTAAGAGCTAACCAAGATTTATTTATTGACTTATTCTATGAATTAGGCACACGGTGTCTGGCGTAATTGTAGTTGTAGAAAGTAGGGAGGTAAATATTTTATGTTATATGGTGTAAGTGGAGTGTAACATGGACTACGGACGGTATAACTGATAAAACGTTTTCTTGTTCCAAATTGCCAGTCTTCTCAACTCTCAATTGTTTTTGTTCAACCAACCTTCTTTTTGTGTGTATATTCCTTGCAGCAGGAGCGAGCAGCCGCAATTTACTTCGGCTTCAGACTTACAATTTACAATTTGACTAGACTAGACCAATTATGCCTGCGGGATGATGAGACAGACTACTCAGTCTCTGTGAATTTTTTAAAAATCCTTTCTGTGTTAGGTTGTTGGTATAGACGTGCCTTTTAAATCTTATTAAAATTAGCATTGTGCATGTACAATAAATCCAAATAGACATTTGACAACAATTTGAAACTTCAACCCGTCGCGAATTCCTATGTTACTACCACAGGAAGCAAAGGGTCAGTTTCTCAATTTACGACGTTGGCGTGACACATTGTGTTGTTTAAAAGATAAGTAGACGGGTTTAGAGATTCGGGTAATAAATTAGTTCGGATATTTACACATCTAGTCAGCACTTTCTCTGACCACACTAATTTTCAAGATAAGAACATTTGATTATACAGTGAGTACTGTACAGGGTGATTTAAAGCCATTTACCCTCTACCTTTGTCAGTAAAAAATGGAAAAATACGTTTGGAAGAGAATTTTACGTGGGAACTTAGACGCTAATCAGCTATTGTATCATCATGAATCCAACGCGCATAATTTTTAAGCTAAGACATTCAAGATCTCTCATCTTTAAATTTCATTTTAGTTCAAAATTCATTTCGGCTGCGCAAGACTTACATTGTCAATTAGTCTATGCATTCTCTGTAAAATATTTTTATCAATTTATGAAAACCTATTCGAACCGAAGGTTGGGTGTGGGATAAATGTTTATGAATCACCCTGTATATGACAATGAATGATTCGGTTGACTGCAAGTTTTGTGAACCAATTTATAATTTGTTGGCCGTTGTACTTTACAAGAATATATTTGTAAAAGATGACTAATTTGTAAATCAAACTTTCATAGACTAGAACATACCCCAGCGATTCTCTTTGTCTCTATGATGTCCAAGTGTGAATTGGACTATTAATAACATTTCTTCTGATGAATACAGATTGGAATATTTTTTTTGCTCTCGTTAAGTGGAACTTGAGTATGCCGTTGTTGCTAGTTGTGGTTATAATAAGACGGTTAAATTATGAGTAAGCTTGTAGTCAAAGTAATAATAACATCATATTCATTGTTGTTATTTCTGATTGTCGTGTGGCGAGATGGCCTTCTGTTTTTGTATCTTGTTTCTGAAGCATGTTTTTCATATTTGGGATTGGTAATGGTGAGATCACTAGGGTGGTTCAGAATTATTGTGTTGTTATTATTATTTACGGTTGAATGGTTTGCCCAAGGGTGCCTGACTCTGTGGAAGTAATCTCAGGTATACCGTTTGGATTCTTCTTGAAATACTTCTCTAAAAGATTTCCATGACACCAAAATTATTTGTAACCCTAGTTGTAACGTTCTCTTGTACTTCTGTCCTTCTAGTGCCTTATAAGAAGAGTTTGAAATTTCAATGGTACGTTATAATGAACTTTTACTGCAATTTTTGTTCACCACCCTAAGTAATTTGTACAAGTAGTCGTACTACTACTTGTAGGACGGACGTGGAAGAATTCAATTGCAATGTCGTTTTGTATTTAATCCTGACACGTTTTGAATTTGTAGAATGTACTTCTTACTATGATGTTTTACCAATTGACGCTGAGCACGAGAGTCCTACTTTAGTCAGTATTGTCCTTAATTCCATGAGTTTTTTTTTACATTTTGCTTTCTCAAGACACCGAATTACTATTCATACTACAAGCTATTTTACACGGCGCACGTCGACGTGTCTCTTTGAGATTTGATCAGAAAGTGAAACATTTGATGGGAGAGAAGTAGACCTAAGCGTGTCTTTGTCGGGGCGAAATAAAATTCATTTTCTGTTGGAAGATCCTCTTCATTATTTGTTTACAATTTTCTTTTGATTGGAAATTGTTTGGAGTAGATTACAAGTGTAGTTCTTTTTATAATTAAGGGGGAAATGGTTAAACTTTCAAGGGTTTGTAGGAAGTGTGATTCTCCTTAAGTAAATTGTAAGGTTTTAAATTTGAATGATTTGTTATATTCGGAGAAAGCGTTCATTCTTGACTTGTTAAGGTTCTTTGAGAAACTTTCGAAGGGTACAGCCACCGGTATGCGGTACGGCAGACCGATATGGCTTTAAAGAAAGGATTGACAGGAGAATTAGTCGAAAGTGGATTATGGGTAGGGACTTTGAACGGAAATCAAACCGCGATTGTGATACAATATGTAAATATTTCTATAATAATATGTCGAACATAATTCATTTCCTTATTTGTGATATTCTCCTACAAATTGCACGGTAATTACAGTCCTGTCGCATCTTCTTTTTTTCGCGTGCCACACACAGTTTGAAAGTTGGTTTACTGAAATTGACTTGATAATTTGATATTGATACTTGTAATGTAGAGAACCTTGGACAGAAGTGTTCTGATATGTTGATATTGATTTGTTGGATCATCTAATTAACAGGTCGAGACTTGATTAAATTGTGAAAGTTCGCGTAGTAGCACACAAACTAACAGTAAATGGAAAGACAGGAGGTAAACGAGTCAAAAGTCTTTCATGTTTTGATGATGCAATTTCCCTGTTTGATAGACCCTACAATTTATTGCATTTTCAATGATTACATGTTTCCGCCACTCACCACAATTATGTGTTTATGATCTGGAAAATATTGTGAATAAGTGAGATTGGAGCGACCTCATCAACTAGAACTACTAGTTTGAGTGTGTTGCCACCGCCTAAAATTGCCAAGTTAAACAGGAAGTTTTACATAAAAAATTAAACTTCCACGAGTTGTTTGTGTATTCAAATGTTATACTCACTATTTGGTATAATTTGTATTCAATCAGTACACTTTACTGCTAAAGTTTATAATACAGAGAAGTACAGTATGAAGTAAGTAACCAAGTTGTCGAATCAATGCCAATGACTACGTACAAATAATCCTGTTCCCGGGACCACCCGGCTGGGACGACCAGAATTTGTGTCGCCCGATCCTGCGACACCATATTCTGTAAATCGTCATAACATGTACAATGTACAATAATGTAAATATTGTCTATCACTCGTATTGCATCTAATGACGAGTGGCAATTTTTCCAATGAATGAACAGCAAGAAATTCATTCATTTCTAACAGGAAATTTTGAATCTAATTGATTGGCCATAAACCCTGTTTTCCTGTTGGTTTCATTACTGGTGGTGCTATTTTCGTTTTTCCGGAGTAATTTTATCGAGCTGTCCTTTACTTTCCAATTTCATTTTTGATACTGCCCTTGTTTAAAACTGCAATAAATCATTTCCATTATATTACTCAAGTGCAGATAGGTCATCTCTGATATTGTAAATGCGCTCATTTTTCTTCACGGTTATATCATTATTTTTGAATAACCTTCTTATATATTTAACTTGTAGCGATCAATTTAACGGCTACTTATCTCAGGAATGCCGAGCAATGCAGCCAGTGATAATCGTGTTTGTATTTAGGTAGAATTGTGTGAATTTTTAAAATGGAGTCCAAACCACAGTCATTTGCGGAGGTGATGCGGTTAATCCACGTACTTGGTTGTCGGTATACTTTTTTTGGCTCATTTGTCTTCGTCATAGTATGACATGGAAGAAGCCACAATAACCGGTCAGTCATTAGTGTTTGTGAAGACGTTATTTTTTCATTCCTCTAGGATTAATCATTCAGGTTGATTAGGAATTACACTTATAGCCCAGGCTTGGATGTCTGGTTAACCATTCTAAGTATTTATTAATAAGTGGCTAAAAGTAAGTAGCTCGTAAAGGAGTTCTCAGAAAGAGGTTTGCTTCAAGTGCAAAGTGTTGGCTAATTTTAACAAAGTAGTCAGCGTTATTGCATTGTGTTGTCATTTATTTGATGCAACAATACACAAACACAGTAGTGCACTTCTTGAACCAAAGTAATTGCATCATATTATATTTTTGACCCTGATTTTGGAATTTTTGGGCTTAATCCGATTTTGTACTTAATACCAAGGTTAGAAAAGTTGTTGTTTTTAGCGTTAAAGTCTTCCTAGCATTTTCTGACGAGCTGTTTGTACCTCTGTACTAGAAGAGTGATATTGAAAAAGAACATTATCCTAGAATTCTGTTCACATTTTTGTCAACGTGTACAATTTATTGTGTTTTTCTTTTGTTTTCAATTCTAAACATAAAGGCACTTGGTGGTAGATAGTACTTTTCTTTCGAGAATCGATAGTGGTTTAAGGATATAGCTCACGGTTGCACATTTTGCACTTGGACAACATTCATTTTGTTACTGACCACATTTGGAAACTCTGATGGCTTTGAATGAGTGATGTGTTTTAAATTGATGAGAAGTGAATGGGAATCGTGTTTTTATTGTTCTCTGTCTGTTCTGTTTTCGCTGTGGTCTTGTAATATGATTTTGTCCTGACCGAATGAGTCGTTCTGTTTTCTATCAAGTTTGTTTGTAGTTTTACGTCGGGTGAAAATGAAACAAGTCTCAGTTCTTTTATGGATCTCTTACAAAATATTGACATCAGATTCTGAGTCTCTAGACGGCTTTTCTACGATTGACTCCAGGTTTTTTTGAAATTTATTATCTGTCGATTGCGTGGGTATAGTAGTTGGAGAATTTGCAAACGGTTCAAAATACTATCGGTTTCATGAATTTTTTTTGGCGATAAGGCAGAATTTCAAAATAGGTAGTTTACGATTTACGAGTAACGTGCATCGACAATCATATAGATAATTGGCGATATCGTATTTTAAAAGCGTAAACCTGCTAACAAAATTCTACTTTCTTGTAAACTGTAAAACTTGTCTGATATGTTGGAAATCATTCAAAACAAGCACAAAATTCATATTTCCGAAGAACCTGAATAATCGTGTTAGTAAAACACGCAACTTTTGCAGTGCGCTGTTACTGTTCGCATTATCTTGTCAGCAATGTAGACAATCCGAGAATCCGACAAACGATTTATATAAAATATTGGAAAATATTTCATGTGTTCAAATTTGCTTTAGACGTGACGTGACCGACAATGAATAATTCACACGGCAGGTCGTCCGATTTGAATGAACGGTGGCTTTCAGACTTCCTGCCCAGTAGTGGGATTAAATGTTGGTAATTCAGACGGTTGATGTTATGTGCGTTCTGAGGTTATCCTAAGGGCTAGAACTGCCAGAGTCTTTTTAATATTCATCAGGTCAATGTCAGAGTACGCACTTGAATGTTGTTTGAAGTGTCTCTCGTGTTTTATGAAGAGTCGGTCGGAAGTCCCTTTGATCTCATCATAACTTGTTGATGATGAAAATGAGTTCTTGACATTCCAAACGTACAGGACTTTATATTCCAATGAATAATGTTAACATTAAAATGGAGAGTTTTTAGAAGAGTTGAAGTGGTTTTAACCAAAAACTCTGTGAACTTGTTTGTATGCTACTGGTGTGCTGCGTGTCAGCGTGTCCTATGGAATTTCTGCGTCTGGTCTGGGATATTACTTACTTCTTGGTAAACTCGTTAAAATATGCATAACACCCGATCTTAGCACCCACGACTAGTACTCATGTAAATAAATTAGTAAGAACCTCCCTCAGTAAAGACCAGGTAGTTAAGTCACAAAAGGATTGTGCGGCAGTTTTGTAGATGAAAAAAACTTTATATGTACATTTTAATGTTTTAATGTACTAATAAGTATTCAAGGAGTGTGCATAGGGAAAACAGTTTAAGTTTTCTTGCTAAGACTGTGTCATACAATAATGATGAATTTGTTTTGCGTCAGTCTAATATGGATAATCCTGAAGACAATTTAGTCAGTTAGACAATTTGTATGAAACAGTGTGGTCAGAATTGTATTCTAACGTTCAGTTCGTTTATTCATTTTACAGATCCAAAACCTGGTAACTCAACTTTTTTCAACTTCAATGATGGGCAGCGGAAAAGATGCTACTTCAACAGATTCTGGGATTCAATTAGGTTCAGAGAGTTTATCTTCATGTGACACACCTGTAGGTGACAGTACAACAGACACTGGAGACTCAGATCTGGAGAATGACGTCGAAACTTCAAACAAGGCTCGTCAGGTAAATTTAATCAATTTTAATTAATAATAACGCAGTTGTAGTAATTTACCGTATTTGACCGAATAGATGCCCCGGGCTTGTATTTAAATTTGCCTCCTTCAGACCCGGCGTTTATATGAGCACTGGGGTGATTCGAACTACGCGCTCTTATGGAACAACCTAACACGTGTCCCGACTAGTATTCGATATCCGGCTTCTATTCGAAACCCGGCTTTTATTCGGTCAAATACGGTATACTCTATTAGCCCTCTACTGATAATCTTATCAACCGCATAGCAGACTTAAGTCCATTATTTAAGCACAACCAAAATATTGAGACTATTAAAATCGCTGGAATTGGATTATTTTAATTTTCAACGAGGTCTGCCAGTTTGCAAAGGGTATACCACCCTAGTTGTAGATAAATAACTCCTTTTAGCATTGATTCAATCCATGCCTGCCCAAGGGATGGAACCTCAGATTCTAGACAAGGGCTCCCTGTTTTACCATACCGACATTTACTCATTATTATCTTTAAGAACTTTTGAAACAATCAAATGTAAGATGGATTTACGTGTAGATAGGAGACCTTAATAATTTCCGGTTACGACGACTTGGTGACAAAGAGCATGAGAAGGCAGAAGGGCATGACACGTCTTTGTAATAATATTCGTAACTACAAGTAATTGTCTGTCTGACACTTTAATTATGGGTATTAAATCATTATTTTTGTTTCGAACGTTTACAATGGTAGAACAAAGGCCTAGGGCGCTGTTGTGGTAGTGACTTTAACATTTAATGAACTGAGTAGTGTAGCGGGGGCATTTAACTCCCAGCTCTTAAGGATAAATCTATTATTCGCATGGGATTAGTGTTTCGTGGAATATGAACGTGACTCTTAATCAATGCGGAACTACACTAATGCAATGTAGCGAAGAACTAAATAAATTGTTCTTATGTTAAATTATTACGTGTAAAATATCATTTCTCATGTATAAGATTTAAGAGACCTTGGAGGACTCAACAAATCTGCTACCGCCTATTCAATGTTTTGTGGTTTGAAGCAGTTTCTCTGCGTACAGTTTAATGGGACGACGGTCTTGTTCTTGTTCCTATATTTTACTAACATGAACAAAATGAAATCAAATGTTCTTTTCCCGTTGAAACTGAAGAGATTCTAATTGCAAGTGTGAAAAAAATGGTTAAGGAATGAGATGATGGGTGAGAGAAAATGAATGCGTGCGCGAATAGTGAATGCCATGAACAATGGATTGAATGAGAGACCGCCTGGGTTGATCAAGACCTTCAAAAACTAAAATGTCTTTTGAAAGTTTTTTACCCTTTGGCTGCATTTATTATTATTTTCTTGAACACTGCACTACACTACCCACACATTTGGCTACTAATGAATATGTTGCAGTCCAACTCTTTCAATTTTCAGCCCATTTAACCACATTTGGCCTCCTCCATTCTGCATCCTAAGCTGTCAAATTTTTATTTATATTTTATGAAACGGTGAAAACTGGCAAACTGGTGAATTTCTAGAGCATCAGTTGAGGTACAATGGAAAACTACCCATTTTCTTACTATAAATGCTCTAATTCTTTACTATTTTTTACGGCGAATATCAATCTTTAAACTATTTTTAGACTATCCTGCCGGTATAAACTAGGCTTTAGTTGGAGAAATACCAGAGAGTCTCTTAAATGATGGAGATCATCTTAAGTGCTTTTTAGAGTGAGAGTTGTACTTTGCACTATATAAAACCCTTCAGATTTCGCATAAAATGGGTTTAACCCGCTTTAACGTAACTACAAGTGATAATAATAAAAATTCAAAAATACATTAAGTTCAAATAGCCTGAAACAGCACATGACACCTGTTTCATGGAAGCGAAAAGTCTTATACAAGGACTTAAAACAAAGTCCAACTTGCACCCAATTTTCTTCATTTCATGGATAATTCAAGATTTGTTTTGTGTTTCTTTTTTACAAGGTGTACGGAAACTAATGATTTGATTGTTTTGTCTTTGCCAGTTTGGCAAGAGAGAATGTTATGCTGCTGCACAAGAAGGATTTTTTAAATTCCTTTTGAAGGAAAAAGTAATAATTACCCCACCTGTTCCGTCTCCGTGTCACTCATTCATTCAGTCAGTCAGTCAATTAAAGTTATTTCCTGTGAGCTGCACATGCAATTTGTCATGAAATGATAAAAGGACGTAAAGTGTGGACAATTTATTAGTCAACTGACTTAACCAGTACAGCATTGTCAAGGTAAAAGTATTACACACCGTGGGTTTTTATAGTCAGAGGGAACGAAATAAGATTGAATGCAGACTTAGAAATGTCACTGTAATTGGAATTGACTGACAATAGAAGAAGGTGGAATAATGATGGTGAAAGGGCAGACCAGTTTTATGTTTAGGAAAGATTTGATGACTTTTGAAAAATAAAATGAAACTTTTGAGTTGAACTGAATTGAACTTGGTCATATTGGGATTGTAAATAAGTTTGAGGTTTTAAGAAAGAAATCTAGATTCAAGTTTGAGGTTGAACGCTTCCGACGAGTGTGGAAGTGATAATAAGTACCTTGCCCTCAAAATGCAATAAAAAGTAAAGCAAATATGGCAATTCGCAATTTGAATGGAATTGCTCAGAGTCCACGCACTATACTCAAAATAAGGTCAGCACACCCCTCAGATCGCTCAGAGCGCACGTAAGAAAAAAAATGACCTTTTCGAGAGTAGTAAAGTCAATAATGATTCCTGTGAAACTAGTCGGATTTTGCGTAGATTTGTCAAAAAGTCTCTGTCCGAGCACGTAGCAAAAGGGGTGGTAGTATTGGTATCAAATGTTTTAAATTTTTATGGTATGTACAAAACACGGTTTAAATTGCAAAGTGTTTAACGCACATAATCAGGCTAGACGAAAGACAGACACGCAGCGCAAATCAGACGTGGCCTGTAATAATACGGCATCAAAATTTGTGTATAGCCCAGTAGTAGAAAAGTAAAAAAAAAAGTTACAAGAAAAAACATAACGTGTGTACAATTTATATTTTTTTAACTCCAACTAACTTTCCTTTTGAGAGTTGACACACGTTTTATGAATATATGAGTTTATGATACCGCCACAGTCAGACACCCCTGGAGGGAAATGTAGCGACGACTTGATACTTTCAATGTCACAATATGCTGGCACAAGTCTTGACTGGCTAGAGAGATTTGAGTTTATTGTTTTGACGGCGTTATTGTGTTCAGATGGTTGCGTCATTTCAGACAAGAACACATTAACTGAGATTTTTAATAGTGGCTTATAATTTTTATTTCAGATTGTTCATGAACTTTTGAACTGCAATTTGCTTGCAGCGTAAAATAGTTGAAAGAAATAATGGCCAAACTCAGACTACTGCGTATTTAATATAAAAAGAGTTAGGCCTTTGTCTTTGTTCGGGCACCAAACGTTCTTGTTAGGCGCTTTAGAATTTTTGTTTACGTCTCCCTGAAGTTAGTTAGATTGATTAATTATATTTATTTTGCTCTGAGTCTTTTTAAGGGTTTAACGAAAGGTGTGGCATCAGTATGGTAGAAAAACCATAAATGTGTGTCTCAACTATTCTTCGGACGACCTCTGCGTTAGCGATTAATATTTTTTAGATTTTGAACATAAAATGCTACAGTCAGTTCCGGATTTACAACAAAGTACATAAACTATGAACAATTGGTTTTGTGATTTGACAGGTGATAGAAGCTCGGAAGGGATACATTCGAAGGGTATCAAGCATTCGAATTCAAGAAATACCTAGTCATCATTGGATGGTCCTAAACGGGAAAAAACCACAAACTGGAGACTGCCTGTTCGAGTGTTTACTGGTCGTTGGGCTGAATCGTGACCCTTACACCGGCATTTACCACCCGTATATCAGAGACAAATTTCCGCCAAATGTAACCATGCACATATTTTGCATTTTTTAAAAACAATTCCCATAGATCTTATCATCTAGCTAATTTATTCACTGACTCTAATTTTTATTATTTAATCAACTCATCCGTCCGTTTTTTCTTTCTGGTACCTGAAGGCAAAGTTAGCGGATGGTGTGGAGAAATTTTGTTTTCCGGACTCATTAGAGTGGCCATGTCACGAAGGACCCTCCGCACAGTCCTATACTCTGGCCATAACGGATTCACGTGGAGCACGGAAATACGGGTGTTGTGTCCGGATTTTACCGGAAGGTGCAAATATTTGTATTCCGATTACATACTGCCTTATCAGCTCACATCGTGCGATCGGGTTCTACCGAGAGGTATGAATGAATTAAAGAAATTATGATGATGGGGAAATTCTTCAATATCTTCTCACTCAACTAAAGATTTTTACTTTTTTATACTTTTTCTGCCACGCTAGGTTTTGAAGGAAATTACAAAGAAACATGGTCAAAGTGAATTTCAGAAACGTCTTTTAATGGAAGATTTGTACAAAAAGCCATTCCCTCCACCGAGTGGGAATGTAACCGTTCAAGACCCGGTTTCCGATGATATTTACCAAAATATGGAGTCTGGGAATAATGGTCAATACTACAACAATTACTCAATTCCGCCAAAGTCTATTATTTTGAGAAGGAAAGCTGATCAACGGCTGGAAGAAGGGGATTTAGTCACTTTATTGGCTACACTCGACCTCACTATAATCATGAAAATATTTGGCTCACTCTTACTCGAGCGGAAAGTGGTTCTCGTGAGTCGTGCCTTGAAGTGAGTTCAGTTTCTCTTATACATATTCATCTCTATTTCAGTAGTTGACAACCACAAGAATCGTAGACAATGCATTTTACAAGCTGATCAATAAGTCAGGTTCGCCTGTAGAAATTGTTTAAGTTCCTCCTGCTTGTGCAAATATCCGTATGAAAAATTCAGATTGAAATTTCACCGAAAGCTTTTAGGATTTAGTCCGTTTGAATATCATGAGCTCCATTATTGACTTGTTAAACTATTTTTTTCCCATCACGAACCAGTATTGTCCCGATAGCGGGTATAATGAGAAATATTTTTGACTGGCGGTACTAAAATTTTCACTACCGACAAATCTTTATATTTTTGATCAGCGCACTTGGAATTTTACCACTGAATACTGTCCCTTGTTGATTTTGTATAAGTAAGCTAGGCTTATCGTGTCACGCAAAAAATGAGTTTGCTGAAAACGACATGGCATGACACGGTTGCCTGAGAATTCTTCCTAAAAATCCGAATACTTTCAATTTTTCAGCACCTTATCGCTCAGCGTTGAAGCTTTTGAGTCAATGCTTTATCCATTTTCGTGGCAGCACACATTCGTGCCAATACTACCGTTGAATATGACGGATGTCTTGGATGCCCCAGCTCCATTTTTAATTGGTGTACTTCAGTCATCCCATACAACCATGGACAAAACTCTAGATGAGGTAAGTGCTCCATGAACTAATGTCAATTTAACTAACTTGCTATTGTATACATAGTTGCATTTAAATATTAGATGGAACGACCGACTAAACTCTACTTTTTCATTGAATTTCAGGGGATCGTGGTTGATTTGGACCATAATAAAGTTATGAGCTGTGTTGGTGATGAAAGCAGCATTTTACCAAAGAGAATTCATCGTAAAGTCAAAGATGCTCTTCAATTTGTTCTGAATTTGGCGGATCAAAAAGAGTCAACCAAAAATGCTCTTATTAGTGAGTGTTTCATTCGTATGTTCGTTGAAACTCTCGGCCACCACTCTAACCATTGTGTCATTCAACAAGATGGTCAAAAGATATTCGAGGTAACAAAATGTTTTCTGACTAACTATTTTAATATATTATTAATTAATAATATTTAATAACTTTGACACCCTATTGATGAACTAAATTCAGGTATAATTGTAATTTTTTTTATCGCAGAGGGAATCCTTCATTAAGTCATCAGACTCCAAAGCAACTCAAAACTTTTTGGAATGGTTTTCTGAAACGTCAATGTTTCATGAGTTTATCGAGCGGCGACTAAAAGGCAGTCCCACGTCCGGTTAGCATATTAAATATTAACTTTAATTTCATTTGAACAAGTAATTGTGCTTTATTTTTCCGTCGTAAATTAGAGTGTTGATTCATTATCGAATGTTTTTTTTTATTATTTATTTTCAATTTGCAGGGCTGTTTGAACAACGTATTATGGAGCAAACCGAACAGAGTCATCCTCAACATGGGAACACAAGCGGAGCTCCAATTTCCTTCAAAAGTGCCAAGTTATTCATGAAGGGAAGTCGACCGTTTGGGAGTTGGCTAAAAGAAACATTTGTTAAATAGTTTATATGCCTTAGATTGTAGTCAAAGCTCTTTTTTTTTGTATTTTGTGCTAATGTTTTTGCACATTATTTGGTTTCACTTTGCTAGTCTTGTATTTATACTTAACGGGAAATTACTCCATTTGGTTTTCACGATGTAATTTGAACGGAATTGAGGGTCAGGTATGACCACACGACATCAGTGTTGTTTAGTTTATGTTGCGGTTGATAAGTTTTGTGTAGGCTTCCGTTGATTCAGCTGTTGACCTTCAGTCAATTTGTACGTTTTGAACGGTTATAAACTCAAATTCTGTATGCACTTCATTTCCTAATATTTTCAGGAAACAGATTTTTTTTTCTATCTGAACGATAAATATACCTCTTAGCTATCTTTAATTTTTTTCCTTACATATATTATTTATGACTCTTTCCTATTATATTCCACCCACCTGTATTATTTCGGAAACTATGAATTCCTTCATCAACTACACTTAAATCGTAAGTTTTGCAGAAGCAGATAGGAAATACAAGTAAACTGCCGTAATTCTGACCTTACCAAGATACCTCAACAGAACCATGTGAAATTCGAAGACATTACTTAATGTTCAAATTAGAATACTTTTAGAAAATATTACTCACATACTATCTCTAGAAACAAATAGATCTGATTGTACAATCTGTGAACCAGTGAAACGAGAACCTCCACCGTTTGCTTCCTGTCCTGACATTGAAAGCGAGATTTACAAATTATTCCTGACAAGATTTTCAATATAATCCATGAGAATTCAGTTTAGTGTATGACGATCGTAAAAATCTTACAATTAGTATTAGGAGAGTTTATCAATTAAGAGATTCTCAAAGTTTGACAATTCATTGTAAATTATTTGTTGTAGTCATTGAGCGCAGCTAAGGCGTACCGTCGAAAAAGTGAAAATGATTCATATATTTATAAGTAATTTGCAATGTGCTAAAGACTGACTATTTAGGAATTTGTATGCACAAATGATATCATTTGTACATTATATTGAGTACTTATTGAGGGTTCTAATAAGCACGGATCGTCTGCGAGAACACAAGTATAGTTAAAGCTTTGCTAATGAGAGTCCTTGCAGAGAGCAAGGAAATAATGTCTTACTTAAGCAACTAATTATAAAATTTGTTAGATTCGTTTTGTATCAAGCGTTGATGCGGTGTTTGAACGACTGCCTGATTTCAGGCTGAATGACAATCGGTTATTAAATATTGTTATGATGTGGAGATTCTAATATGTTTTCTTATGGTTGGGACTTATTTTGTGATCATACTTTTCAACCGAAGAATGAAAGAATCTAGACTTGGTTTAATTATTCCGGAAATATTTCTAGAAATTTTGAGTTAGGCACGCGGACGGTAACGGTGACAGTTTCATTCAGTAACGACTCTCATGTTCTCACCGTAACGACTGAATTAGCCACATCCAATAAATCGGATAATCAATATTTAAGTTTACTTGGAAATGGACATGAAGGTCACTTCTTTTAAAAATCATATATAGACCTTTCAGTGTAACAAATCGAGTTCATAAGTTCCTACTCCTTTTTGTCTAAGACAAACGTAAATGAATTTTAACAAAGAAAGTTTTCGCTAACCGTATAAATGAATATTTTTTTTTTAAATTCGATAAAATTATTTGTGAAAAATAAATGCAACTTTGACCGCAAAAACCTTGCAGGAAACCCAGGTTGATCTCTTATTGGGAGAGAAAAGCCGTGAAGCGAGAACATATTTTGTGATCCTCTGAACCTTGTGTGAAAGTCAATCAAATAAGAGTCGACAAATTTTGACGTTTTGAAATTCTATTCACAAAAGTGAGGAATATGAGAAATAACGCAAAAACATTTAAAACGAGATCGATTAAATAAATGCAAAGCTTAGATCTTGCAACGGGCACAAGTACAAACATTCACCAATATTGGGCCAGAGGAAATTAATTCGTAAAAGAGCTTTGCCTTTGCAATGTACACATTTTTACCACCAGGAAATAATTTTTACAGAATTTTGTGTCATCAGATAGCTGCTCTGTTAACTGGCCACTTAATTGTTCCAATTCCTATCATATTTTATCGCATGACCACTTTAATTCATCTGGCTTAAGAAAAGGATAAACAGAAGTTCGTTTTGTATTGATTTTAGTTCTTATTTTCGTGGTGACTAATGCTCATGCTAGTGTCATTTGTTCTTCAAAGACAATTTCTCTTGTCAGCACTCCGATGTGGATGACTCGGATCACTGCTGCAACTACGCATCATTTAAAGTATTGATAGAAAAAAAGTTAACCAGATTTACTGTAGTTTCATGCCGCAATTATTCTGGATATTTACTTCGAATGCTACACGAACATCTACGAACTTCGTCTCTCAAATTATACGGTACATACATAATTAATTCCGAACTTAGAAAGAGGTAATGAATTTAGTGATAAATCGCATATTTCCTAGCTCAAAGTACTTATTTAGAGTTTATTTAGATAGTATTACACATAGTATGTATTGATGTGTTTTGTTATACAGTGTTGAAAATGAATAAATGAATAAACTAATTCATTATATCGGAGTTTTCTCTGCTCAGTCAGTCGAGTCCGACGAACACAAGGAGAATCTTCAGGGCTATGTAATACAAAGATTAGGAGAAAATGAGACATGGTAAGAATGCATGGTCCTAGCAGAAAATAATAAATACTGTGATCCAGTCGACTCGAAATAAGAATAATTTAAAGCTTCCTCAGCCGTCGGTCGCCAATACTGAACTAAAATTTTGAACAACGCAAATACGCAAAGATAGAGGAAGTTGTAATTCAGAATTAATGCATTTTGCTGTTATTCCAATGTTCCTTCCCAATCTTTCCAAGCGCCGAGATCATTGGTTTATTTGCAACATAAAAATTGTCCCGAACCTCTCTTCACTCTCATAACGCTCAATTTTCATGATGGGCTTTTATAGCGCAGACTTTTCGTAGTACAGACTTTTCACGGTATGATTGTGCGGTTCGCAATTTTGCAAAAGCCAAACGAAATGCGGAAAGGAAGGTGTTCAGTAGTACTTACCGAATATTATGTTTTTCGAAGACAAAATTGTTGCATTAAAGAACCGCAAGAAAACGCACACTTCTCAACATCTCAACGCCTTTCATTGGCAATTTTGACAGTGCTGATCTGCGCCCCTGTCTGTGAATATTGAACTTTCAAACGCCTCATCGAATTCTTCATAATGTTCACGTCATATTCCTTACGAAACGAATATCCAATATTTTCTCCGACTCACGATATGGTTCGATATTTGTGGGGAACCTAAAGGTTATGAACTACCGAGTACGTAGTCTCCAGAATATTTTATGTATTACAATTAAGGCATTGCAAGCCCTAAACCTCTTGCGGCATTCTATGTATAATTAATGGTTTCTGATTTTACTTGGCTCCCTGATCCCCTCCGAGAGGAGTCTTCCTTTGTTAGTACTATACGACCTTCAAGAATAAGTAGTGCTTGACTGGAAAGAATATCATCAGTCTGTGTCAGTGCAGTGAGTCGAGCAGTCGACGACAATATATTTCTAAAATTTTATATTATCTTATTTGTTCTTATTCTAGCTTTTTTTCATTCAGTCAAAGCTTTCAAAAATAACTGTTACAGACGAAACTTGATGTTAGCATTAAGTGATTCATATAGTTCTAATTGCTTTGTGATGGAGGTTGACAACGATGATTTTGATTGGTTTTCGGATACTTTCGACAGATGTAAGCATTTTCTATTTATTTATTTTTTGGCGTTTATTTCCTTTTGTCATTCCGGTAAATTCCGATTGCGTGTCACGTTTCGGGATATTATTCTTGTTAAAGAATCAGTTGGGGATTTTATGAGATCAGAAGGCACGCACGGTGAGGACACTGTGCACTGGGGTATTGTGAGCCGTGAATAATGGCTGGAGTAGTAGGCCAAGGCCCTCTACTTTTTGCTTCTGTGTCTTAATTTTGCTCTTTCTAGGGAGAGCGTGCTTACATGGCCCACCGCCATTTCTGAGCGTCATTTAAGGGTCACGTACCAATGCAATGAAATTAAGGAGTGGGGCAGAGTGGGACATTCGCAAAGTGGGACAAATTAGCCTAACTTTTGTTCCGTAACATAGACGCTGGAATGTCACGTTCGCCTGTTTCTCGCAATCACTCGCACTTTTGTGAATTGAGACTGCCATACTAGCAAATATGTTTTCAATTCGTACTCAACTCAAATAACATACGAGTAGGAATGTTGGTGACATCATAGTTGGCATCATTTGTTATTTTAAAACATATTTGTGCTTCTCATACTTCTTCAGCTTAGATTCGAAACTGTGATGAGCCTTCCAGAATGCATTATCGCAGAGTCAATGATTTGTGGACATTTATTTGTATAATGTGTGCATATTCTTAATTATAATAGTCGTGGTCGCATACAACGACTTTTTCAGTCTCATGTACCTACTACAGTGGTAGTCCAGATTAATGTATCTATTGGTCGACTCAGCCATTTCCATTTTAAACGTGCGGACTCTTTTCAAGATCAGACAAACGCTTGAGAGGACACGGTTCGCTCGACCTTACAATTTCTAGGCAAATGACCATGAATTTCTTCACTACTGGATAAACACTGATTAAATGATATTTTCAGTTGAGGGATTAAATAGGCCTTAGCTCTGGAAACAGATTTGTTATGTGTAAGACGATATCAGACAGTAACAAAATCGGAGTTAGGTTTTCGTACTCATTCAGAGTTCTCCATAGGAATCCTTCTTACACGTAGAATTTTGTCAACAGAGGAAACGTTACAAACCTGGCAATGTAGACATGTCTGTAGAGAAAGAGCTAAACTCATGATTTACCTTTCTAATTTTATTATGTTAAAGAACTAGAAATATTAAAAGGGGACAGCGATATTTTGGTACCTGACATTGTCGGACCACTAACAAGTTCAGCTCTAATTTAGCACAAAGAAGCAGTCTCTTGACAAAGTCATCTTAATGAAATAGAGTACAATTTTGTACGTTATAATAATTTACCTTTTAAGTTATCTTCTCTGCAAATAAATTCAAGTAATCAATATTCAAGGTTAAAAATGGAAATGGCTAAACATGGCTAATCTTACTATTATACTATAACTTCGACCCCTGAGTTTCATTTCATATGGGATAATCCTCTACCCCGACAAAATGTTATAAATATTCACAAAGGTCCAAATATTATTAGTATGGGCATCCTGATTAGTTGCGTTACACTTACGATATTGTAGCAGATTTATTTTGGTCAAGAACAAACTAAAGTCTTGATAAATCTTTCATTCAAATTTTCTGATTTCTGCAGTTGTTACGGTGTCAACCCGGAAACGTAAGGCGGAGAAGGACATATCTTTTGATGATTCATGCTCTGATTTCGACGACTCTTGGGTTTCGGATGTCAAAGTTTCGCGATTAGGCTCACACCAGTGTGTAGCTGATAGGTCACGAGCATCTACAAAAGTTGGTTGTAATCGTCTCATTCTAAAGATGATTATGTCTTACCTGCCTGAAGATGACTTGCGAAGAGCCGCTATGGTCACCAAATCATGGCGTCAGAAGGCCGTATTTCGTCTCCACCAGCTCTCGGGAAACAAACCGTTTTTACTCCTTTGGAGAACGGGCAAGGTAATTTAAGTCTTATCTAACATCATTTGTACTTAGACAGATAATAGATAATTTATTTCGTTAGGCTTTTCAGGATTAACTGTTGTCAACAGTCGGACCTGGATAAATAAATAAATATTTAATTCTGTGGATTTCCATGCCTGCCTTCTGAATTTTCTTAATCCTATGTTATATAAGGAAATATCAACTCTACAAAACAATTCTCTCATAACTTTCGACAATTGAAGTGTTCTGCTGTTCATAGAAATAACATGATTATTTTCTTGCTGTTTAGGTGGATCTGGATCTGGAGCATTTCACTATGGATGCTTTTGTAGACCCCATTGCAAATGGACCACATAAACTTCAAGCAGTTTTGTTTACAGCCACTGATTCGTTTGAAGAGCTGGGTCCGGAATTCCGTAAGTTCATCATTTGAAATGGTTTGAGATGATTCAGGACCGACCTTATTTTACATACATCAACGTGGAATTAAATGGCCATATGTGATTACTCAGGCTCCGCAAGATTTCTCCCTGAAACCAACTGTTCCGTGGCATTTTCGGATAAGTTGATCGTCACTTCAACGGACAAACACTCCTTCACCAGAGAGATTGATTATCCGGAAGGATATCATGCAATACAGGCTTTATGCATCCCGATATCAAGCAGTTTTGTGATAAAGACGTATAATGTACCGGTCTGGGGAACTGATGATGACGGAAATATAGTAAGTCCATTACTTATTATGTATTTACTCCCATTGTGCATCATATCGTTAATTAATATCGTGTATTTTCAATTCATAGATTGATTTTGACAAAATTTCTGCCTCATTCGCCGAAACTGTTCACTCGCCGACAGGTTTGACTTTAAAGGGAATGACACTCCTACAATATCAAGATGAGCCGTTGGTTAAAAATCTGATGACTCAACGACTCAACTTGTATGTACAAATCTAGACAAGTTGGTTATCAAAAGAACTACTGAATCATTGATGCATCGTTCTATATTTATTAGGGAGAATCAGACGATACCGTTAGTCGGGGGAGTCGTCAACAACTTGATGTCCAACAAGATGTCTTCTCCTAGAGTTTGTACTATTGCTAGTGGATGGGCGATTTTTGGAGATCAGAGTGTCAGTGTTGCCAGCGTTGCATTAGAAGTAGACGGTCCACTCGAAAACGACATTTTCGTGAAAGTAAGTTTTTTCTTCGAAAATCAAGATATTTAGTACCGAAACTTTTGAAGCACAAGAAATCTGAAAGGGTCAGAATTAATATTATTTCAAATGTTTTGAAAGGTATCGTTCAGACATTAAACTTTCACCTAAGTCGAACGTTCAGAAGTATGATAACGATATCTATCGTTTAAAGTATACGATCGGACTGCGCCAATTTGGCGTATCTGAAACTTTCTGTGACCGAGTAATACTACTCCTCTTACCAATATACCCAAATAGTTCCAAAATTAAGTCTTTAAAGGTTGATTAACTTGGAATCCATGATTAACTACTAGCACTCATCATTTTAATATATCTAATACAGATTAGCCAGCATTTTGGGGCTAGGAGCGGCTTCATTCTGATGCTCTACAAGAGTAACCTGGATTACCGGCTGGTGACTGAAGAAATCCGTAAGAATGTAACTAAGATTCCTATTGTTGGCCTTCAAACCCTCGGCGACATGGATTTCCAAGGCGACGCCATCTTGAGGCATAGTCCGACTTCGATACGTTTTCCGAACCCTGCAGATTCTATGGACATATATAAGGTGACATGTCTTCTAGTGGCTTACTAGATTTCATTATTATGTAGAGAAATATTTTTAGCCGTGACGAATTAGTAGTTTAATTACGCATTAGATATTTATTGAATGTAATTATAGCTCATGTAAATATTTATTGACACAGACTATTTGTAGGGGATTATTAGGATCCCATAGTTTGCTGAGCTAGTTTTATGTTGGTTAATATGTGTTAAGTGTTATTTTTTGTATCGTTTGTCTTTGTTACTGATATTTTTTATTTGTGTGATATTTCAATTTCATGACTCGTATTGAATAATTTTAGATCAATTACGTTCGACTAAAGTAGAAAGTTGATAGAGAGAATGAATTGATATGGCATTGAATTAGGGCAGTACACTTAGGAGGTCCAAACGAGTAGTTTTCTAGCTTTACTTTTGTAACATACATAAAAGAAAAAATAAATTACTGAAAATTTTTGTAAGCTCTAACTTGACAAGTCTTTCACTTCCAATCCAATCTGTGCTTCATTACTTTAGCCCAAAAAAACAAAACTATTCACAGAATTCTTGTACGCATAACTTTAGTGTATTTTTGATTTTTCGAAGTATTGGCAAATGAGTTCATTTTCCTAAGTTTGTCCAAGAATAGCTCTTTTTTATTTTATCAATAGCTATCCTACCTTATAGTTCTGCTTCCTACATACGCCCGTTTCAAATGCATTACCACAGAATTCACCAAATAGTACAAATCTAGTACAAAGTACAATAATATTTGGACGTAGAATGTCAATCTAAGGTATAATTTTGAGTTCAGAATTTTGTTGGTTTTAATTAAAATGATTGCTCCGTAACTGCATCGACAGTTATGGCTTATTTCTACTCAAACTGAACGTTGTAATTACTGCATCGGCAAACCGGTTTCGCACATAATCACATTACCATGAGACATTGAATGAAATTTATTTGCGGTGGTCAGAAAAGTTTCCTACCTGAAAGATATTTTTTTTACACCGTTTGGACGTATAATCGTTAGACAGAAATCAAATGCCTTAAAGAACATGCAGTAGAATCTGAATTTTAATTTCTCTTAATATTTATTTACAAAATAATTAATCTCTTTTAATGAATTTGACGTCGACACAATGATTTTTAATCAGGTTATACAATTTCGCCTTTGTCGCTTTCGATTTCATCATATCCATAAAGAATTCATCAACTGCTGCAGTGTCTGTAATATCTCCTTTGAAGGTTTCAAAATCAGGCACAGAGTCCTTACTTGCATTGATGAGTGGAAGAACTGTGAGTCCCATTATAATTCCGTAGAATTGGAAATGATCGAATTCAGCTAAGAATTCTTCGAAAGATTGTTGAAGACCTTCAGACAAACCTAATTTTCTGGAAAATGTTACAAACTCATGATAGTACACACGGATTAACTCGGATTTTCTCGAATTTAAGACCACGGTTTCAGGACTAGTGTACAGAAAATAAGCCAAATCAAGAATTCTAGAACCTGCCCTGGCCCATTGGTAGTCAACGAACTTCATGGACACCGGCTTCCCAGTTTCTTCGTCGTATAGAAATAGAAAATTATTTGTCCAACAATCACCATGTGTAACAACAGCATGGGAAACTTTTGACCCGACTAAACCGTGCAACGTCTTCCAAAATTTTGTAGAATCCTTATAAATCGAATACACGAGATCGCCCTCTCCTTGATAACCCATATCTCGAATTATCTGAGCAATTTTGCCGATTTTCCCCATCCAGCCTTTCATCAAGTCGGTAATTCTATCCTCAGGTAGAAACATTTTTTCTTCAAGGAATGGGTACTCTTTCATGATGGCGTCATAATCACCTCTGTATTTCACATAAGAAATTGCGTGGAAATTGGCCATATTTTTTAGGACAATTTCACAATGCTCAAAGTCTAGGCCTTCCATTCGTGCTCCCATTTTGTATCTGAAAAAATTAAATATGAATATTTCATTGGAATACGTTTGTTTGAACACTCTGAACTCTGAACACTTGGCCTTCTAAATAGCTAGTCTATCAATTCAGATCATACCCTTTGACGCGAAGATTTTCCATCGCCAAATAATCAGTTTTTCCGTCATTTAGCGTAGCGAAGCAGTCGGGGTATCCACGGTAAATCTCTTCGTGTTCTAAGCCTTGTTCTTTTTGAAAAGTAAGGAAATGTGGAAATACAGTATTGTACAATTTAGCATCCTTGATAAATGCTCCGGATTCATTAATCCTTTGTTGTCGAAACGCACTTCTGGGCATTGTTTTCAACATGACGTCCAAAGTGCTTATTGTCCCTGTTTTCTTTGATTTGACATCAATTGTGACAGCATACATGATAGACATATAATTATCACCAGCTTGGGTTCCTGGAACCGAAGAAAACTTGACCAATTCCAAATCAAGATTTGCAGATTTGACGATTGACTCGACTAATTCTTCTGTTACAATTTCCTCCATTGTTGACAATGGCTCCGCTAGAGGTATTTGGCTTGCGCTGACATCTGATTTCAAGGTAAGTTCAGTTTCAACCATCCTGATATCTTAATTTAACGGAAATAAAATAAAATAAAATGAGTTTACCAAGTCGAGTGAAACAAATAGTATGTGCCACTCGTTATCTAATCAAACCTTTCATTTTTATAAACAACAAGTGCACTGACTCTAACGAGTCACGCGTTAGATAAATCTCAATTAAATGAAATATCTGTGTAGCATTTACGCGGTACGAAAATTAACTATATTACTAAAGCTATAATTCATAATTTTCTTAATATTGCATTTTAGTAATTTTGTACGATAAGAATTCTCTGAGACTAATTACTGCGGAGAAATATAAATGCACGAGAACCATACTGTGTAGTAAGTCTACACATTTAATATTTTGAAACAATTTATACAAAGCAGTATATGTTATGAATGCCAGATTCGTGCATCACTGCCGATTTACGTTACGACTTTTGAGTAGTGGATTAAAGTTGTTTTAATTACTCTAATATAATGCTCACTCCAATTAGGAGCTTATAAATTCACTACTTTCATAAATATTGATCTTTATTAGCAAATTAAAACTGATTGCTTTCGGTTTCAAATATGGAGGAACGATGTTCTTTCTATATGTAAGAGATTAAGAGATTTTACGTTTTGGAAGGAATTTGATTTTATATTAGCCTGACCTAAATATTGTATAAAATCCAAAAATAACGGTGAACAATTAACCTTCAACCACGGACGTTTGATTTCCTTGTGACACAATATTTGTTAGTTAACTGCCAACCAGTAATGCTTGACAAAAACTGACCGAATTAGATCAAGTGATGACGAATGGTGTAACTTAAATCATCCTCATGCATGTAGAGATGTGTTCGTAGTGAATAAAGTTTTTAAAACCTTTGCTTAACATGTCAACTGCATGTACATCAGTAAGGTTCCTCTGGTTAATTTTATAGTGAGTGCTAAGTCAAACATTTCTTTAAATAATGATCGTGTTCTATCTTCCACACATGAACAAAACACATGAAATCGTGTCCATGGTCGAGTCATCCTTATAGTTCTCACTGTATGGTGATTCACAATTTGACTTCAAAGCAATTAAAATAATAGAGGAAAAAGTGTTCAAAATAACTTAAGTACACAATTCAAGAGGATTGAGTTTCTATCTGCACTTAACTATTAAACTGACAAAAGATAATTATGGAGTGCTAACATTCACTGTATGTGTCATTATATTTTTGTCGTGTGATAGTGATGCGTGCTTTTATTATGAGCGCGTGAATGGCTTCGTCATAACGGCTTGTGACTTGTGACCTTTAACGGGCTCGTCTTTAATGACATCGGTACAATTGTACAATGTTGCGCGGAACTAAGAATTGTGTTGACCTGTCCAATAAAGTTGAGCGGCTGCACAACTATCTCGAGGACGACTTATTAACGTTCAGCCTACATTTTGCCTAATTCGACGGAGATGACAGCATGAGTGCCAAAGCCAAAGGCCAAACTCTTTGAATTTGAACGTCTAAGTTGAGACGACAGTAGAAAACGCTGGTACACAAAAATTAAATTTATTGTTCATTAAAAGACACAACTTTATTAAAGCACAAATTAATATCACATAGATGAGCCCGTTAGCCAATTGTAAAAACAATCGTCTGACAAAGTGTAAATAATGCGAACATCATATTTAACGTCTGGTGGGACGCTTAATACAGCTACACGACAATAAAACTCAGGAAAGACAGAAAAGTGGTTAAAGGAATGATTAAGAAGAAACAGTACTTCTATTCTCGCTTCTAATATTAAAAAGTTACTCAAATTGTGGAGATACTCTAACGAATATTCTAAATAGTTACCAGTTACAAACTAGTTCAGTGCGAAGAAAAGAATTTTGTTCATTTAAATTTTTATTTATGAATTATTTAAAATTAAAGCTATAAAGCTTGTTAAGGGACTTTCATGGCAAAATGGATGATTTTGGGACCGCATACCCCACGTGACCCTCTTAATTATTGATAGCATTGTATATTAATGTCTTCAATCTCTATTTACGAATTTGACGTCCATGCAATGGCTCTTAATGAGGTTATATAACTTGGTTTCAGCCACCTTGGATTTCATTATATCCTCAAAGAATTCATCCGCTGCATTAGGGTCTGAAATATCACCTTTGAAATTCTCCATATCAGGAACATCTTCCTTACTCGCAGATATGATTGGGATAATCATAATCCCCATTATAATTCCGTAGAATTGGAAATGGTCGAATTCGTCTAGAAACTCTTTGAAAGTTTGTTGAAGACCTTCGGGCAAACCTAATTTCCTCGCAAATGTGACAAACTCATCATAGTACACACGAAGTAATTCTGACTTTTTCTCGTTTACGATGTCAGGTTTAGGACTAGTATAAAGAAAATATCCCAAATCAAGAGTCCTCGAACATGCTCTTGCCATTTGGAAGTCAACAAACTTCATGGACACCGGTTTTCCAGTTTCTTCATCGTATGAAAAGAGAAAATTATTTGTCCAACAATCACCGTGACCAACTACTGCATGAGGGACTCTTGACCCGACTAAAGTATTCAAGGTCTTCCAAAATTTGTTTGGGTCCTTATATATTGATTCCACAATGTCTGCTTCCTTGGCGTGACCCATGTCTCGGATTGTTTTGGCTACTCTACTGAATGTCCCACCCATAAATTGTTTCATCATGTCATTAATTTTATCTTCGGCTGCGAACATTTTCTCATCCAAGAAAGGGTACTCTTTCATGATGGCGTCATAATCACCTCTGTACTTAACGTAAGAAATTGCGTGGTATTTCGCCATGTTTTTTAGAACAACTTCGCAATGATCATAGTCCAGGCCTTCCAGTCGTTTTCCCATTTTGTATCTAAAAGGAGTAGGAAAGATTAAACTAATTGTAACAATTATTCTGTAGTTCGCATGATCGTACTGATTTTGTTAAAAGCGTAAGCAAAAACGAGAAGGTATAGACCAATTCAATTTCAGGCCGTCATAATTCGGAAGATGCTTCATTTTATGTTACAATTTCAACAGCCTCAAAAATATTGTGTTCTTAAGAAATATATAATAGTAATTTATCGGACTACTCGTAGAATAAGCCAAAAAAAAGATAATCGAATAATAGTTTTCTTACCCTTTGAAGCGAAGATTTTCCATTGCCAAATAGTCCGTTGTTCCGTCGTTCAAAGTGGCGTAGCATTCTGGGTATCCACGATAAATCTCCTTGTCCTCTAAACCTTGTTCTTTTTGAAATGCAAGGAAATGTGGGAATACTGTGTCGTACAATTTAGCGTCCTTGACAAATGCTGAGCAATCATTAATCATTTGTTGTCGCATTGGATTTCTCGGCATTGTTTTCAACATGACATGCAAGGTATTCGCACTCCCAGTTTTTTTGGACTTGACATCGATCGTGACAGCGTACATGACGGACATGTAATTGTCACCAGGTTGGGTTCCAAGAACGGATGAAAATTTAACCAATTCCAGATCCGGATTTGCGGACTTCACAATGGTCTCGACTACTTCCTTCGTCACGATCTCTTCCATTGTTGGCATTGGCTCCTCTGGTGGCATTTGAGGTGCACCCCCATTAGCCACGCCATTTGTGTCAGTTTCGACCATCCTGGATTTCTTAATATTCTAAAATTCAAATTGTCATTGGTTAACTAGACCTAAACTTATTGTCTATAACGAGGGCCCAGGAACCTTAAACTGCAGCCATTAGCTAATAATTTGACACTGCGGGCGCCACTTGGAGTTCTGCATGGAATCTCAATTAACTGGAGAGATCGTAGAACTAAGTTTCTGACTTAGTTTGTATTAAATCGGCAATGACATATAAATAACTGAGGTTAGCTCGGGATTGGAAAATCCAATCGGCTTTAACCCGACATGTTTTTACTTTTTGATAATTATAATATACGTCTGGAGAGTTTAACACATATATCAGATAAACCAGACTACATGACTTATCAATCACAACAATCAATATTTCGTGTTCAAAGTTATGAAGTTTTCATCTTCTAATTTATTATCCAAACATTTCAACGGTTTTTAGAGGAAGAAAATCGATTTTTGAAAAATAGGGTCTTGAGATCAGTTTTAGGGAAAACTTCCACGGGATATCCCATGCTAAAACCTTGAAAACAAAGACCCCTCTTCGCACGTTTTGTTTCAAAAACTTAAAGAAAAATTTAAAAATCGAATTTTGAGTAGTGTTTCGCTATACTTCGGTCACACTAGTTTTTTGGTGGTCTTTCAGGGAAAAACGTTTAAACGAAATCGGAGGCGGACAGCCTAAGTACATTCCTCGTTAGTCTTGTGCCGATAAACTGTCTTCCTATTTATCTAAACTCAAGAGGCAGTTGTGAAAATATTTAAAAATAGTTTGACGGCACACGGAAATTATATCTGGGAGTGAATTATTCGTAGCAGGCAGGGGTCATCGTGGAATAACTGAACTGGCGTTTCTCGTTAGTCGGATGCATTTTAAATTCGGAATCAGCCAAAATCGGGGTAATGTAAGCGTGACGTCTTAGAATTAACCAAATATCCGTTTGTTTGTGTTGGTTATTATTGGTCTTTTGTAAGTTAAACATTATAATAAATAAATATCCTGAATTATTTTACCTGAAAGTACAGAAAGTTTTGTTTTCTTGGTTTGATACACGTTGACTATAGTCAACTACTGCCAGACAGGATGCCTGATGAGAACTGACGGAATTGGTTGAAGTGATGACAAATAATGGAAAACAGCATATGACCGGCTATTATCTAATCCACTTGACCAAATGATCAAATTTAATGTTATATTCCAACGTGTGTAACTTTGAGTTTGATTTTTTGTGTTTAACAAGTTCTGTTGTTCTACAAACATTCATTGCATAATATTGTTCCGCAGAGTTCCGTCACCGTATATTCAATATTCTCGGATGTATGCAATTTTGGATGTCCGCGTGTTAAACCAAACCTAAACCTACTGTACAAAAACTACCAGCATGAGTATTTATTTTTCGCAGTAATGTGTGGAAGTGGAATTCTTTTAGTGTTAACCAAATTAATTCCATTGTTGAATTTTTGGTAGCCCTCTCCATACGGTAATTACAGAGACCCTGAAAAATAATCGTGCATAGAATTGGCAAATGTATTTAGTTCCGTCTACAGTGCAGACGAACTGGATATGTCCTTGGCTTTGCTATGTTACATATGTCATGTCATAACGCATAACGCCTGCTGAATTTTCATGATCATTATTAATTTTAACAGCGTTTGATTTGGATTCATCATTTAGTCGGACGCTGAATTCGTACTACAATTAAGCAGACGACAATTCCTAGTACGACACATAAAAAGCAACCAGTACATATCTTTGAATTTATTTAGTGACCAGCCAGGCAATAAAAAATTCAAGCACTAAGCGTGTGTTGTCAATTGAAAAAATCCTATGTTTTTTGCACAATAGTACGTCAAGGCCAAGTTAGAATAAAATTCAGTCTTTGTAACTTGGGGAACTACAATAATACGAGGAAAGAAGATTCTAAAAAATAAAACTGTTTGACTTAATTTATTATGTAGAATTGCATACCAGGTACTTATTGAATTTTGGATAAAAGCGGATGTGCTTTCTTACACAAAAACAATGTTAAAAAAGGAGTTTAGCCCGTTACTATTATGCCATCCCTTTCTTTGTAAAAAAAAGTCAGGGTCAGACTTTGTATGGATGAATTCTCGACTACTAATTATCATGATTGCTCAATACTTGACTGCAATTTCTGCTCACAAATTAAATATGCCCAAGATGACTTATAGAAATTGTGGGCAGAACTTTTAAATGGCAATTTAAAAACAATGAAATGTGTGGCACTTGTTTGGACAAACCTTGAAATACTGAGACACATTTTACGGAGAATTTTATGAAGGTTTCGCGTTTCCAACGTGTCTGTACCCGCGTGAATAAATAGTAAGAAGAAACCGGGAATCAAAGTTGTTTTCACTTCACTTTTCTTTTCGTTTGAGAAATTATGAGAAAAGGGAAAACTTTTGTAAGTCTTATGCGGAATTTTATGTCTAATTCATTTACGAATTTTAAAATATCCTATGGGAAAGGAATGCGAGTTTACTGAAACGATTTGAACCAGTTAATTAGGTACACATATAGGCTGCTTGGAAAAAATTAGATATTATACATTTAGTGTCCGGACAGGAATTGACGAGACATATTCAAACTATGAACATCCTAAATCTTATCATCTTCTTCCAGGAAAATCAGGATGGTCGGATTGACCTCATTCTTGCATATTCGGATTCCTCATAAAGTTCTAAGGACAATCCATCCACAGAATTCTAAAATGCTGAACTTCACGACAGAGAATTTAAATCGGAATGTTCGAAATTTTTTCGATGGAAAACAAAGACTGACTAAAGATTTGGTTAATAAATTAAAAAAATCTTAAAGCCACTTATACATGTGGTAGGATCCGGTTGTGACGGAACCTGTATTATTATGTATTAGTTCTAAGTATATTTTGTATTTTTCTAAGACGTATGATGGATTAATTCAACATTCGAATAAAATGGAGTATTTCTAATTCAAATACAATATTTCAGAATATGTATTTCGTGTTTTCATTGCAGTTCACATTTCACATCGTGTATTTCGAAAATATTTTCGCTTATATTTTGTGCATCAATGTATTCGCAGAAAGACCTAAATATGGTCCGCTTATTTATAACAGTTGATTCTGAAGTCTGACCGAATAAATAGAATATCTATGGTGCAGATCAGTTTTACCAGACCTTAAAGTAGCCGAATTTGTCGGAACAATTTGAACAAGTTTAAGCGTTATCATATTCCTGGATGGTGTCGTCTTTTCTTGTCTTTAATACTGAATGTTTGTCAGATACCGTATTTCTTCTAATGGAACCCCGGGATTCTAATAAAATATGTCTCCAGGTCAGTCGCTTTCTCCGTAAGGGTGAATGGAGAAAGTAATGAAAAGTACCCGGATTGTAATCGAGACCGAGACCGGACGGTATTATTTCTTATATAACTACACGTGAAGTTGTAATTTAATTTTTGAACATTATTGTCGGTACGCGCCGTAACGTGCAGCGAAAAAAAACACAATCATTTACCGAACCAAAGACGAAGAGAATATGATTCATTTGTTACTTTTATTTCAGTGCTGAACACGAACATGTACAAAATATAGATTTACAAAACACTGGTTACTCAATCATGATCACAACCCAAACATATCACTTATAAAATAATGCTAATAAACTCAAGTATCTACGAAGTCAAAGTAAATGAAAACATTTCAATATATCTGTAATATAAAACAAATATTCTTGTGAAACGAAACGTCATATGGCCGTTCTTTACATTATGCACACAATTTTATACAAAACATTTTCAAGAGATATATTCAGGACCTAAGATTACATCACAAACGCTCTTACATAATTAAGACGTTGACGGACAGGTTAAAATTTTTTATAAAACTACCATCTGACAAAAACAATTGATAATCCGACTCCGACTCCCAAGAAAATACAAATCTCCTCATAATTCAGGAGTTTTCTTTTTAGGAGACAATACACTTATGCCATTTCCTAGGCAAAATAATCTATCATCACTAACGATCAACGCTTGACAATCCGTAACACCGGTCAAAGTTTCGAACATAAATTTCCCGCTCTCATCCCACTTTGTTAAGACTTGATCTACCGAGGATACGTAAAACTCAGTCCCTTTGGACTTCTTGATGCACATGATAGTCGATCTGTGAGGTCCAGACTGACTCCAACCACTTTCTAATAATCTAACTTGATCACAAGCATCTATACAGACTTTGAGAAAATTAATCTTACCATTGTCGCTTCCTGTCATAATATTAAACTTTCCATTCTCGCTTTCATCTTCAACTACTTCTAAAGCAGTGATTGCGCATCTGGGCAAAATATCAATTTTGTGTATCGCGTAAACCTGAGGCACCTTATCATAATCAGAAATCGTAAAACGATCATCATCACAAGGCGGATCTTCGATCGTCAGACACCAGACAAACAGAGCTCCATTCGAGGTAACTCCAAATACTCTGTAGTTATCATTTCCTGCACTGGCAACGCTAATTCTCGTCACTGCCCAACTATATTTCTCACTTGGTTCTTCAAACCATTCCTGACATTTCAAATCGTTGGCATCCATCAGCTTTGTCTCAAGGATTGCACATAATCTTAGAACCCCCCTATTGTTATCACATGATGTGAAGACTCGAATTGTGCCACTAGAACAAGCAACAAACACGGCAAATAAATTTTCCAATCTTTTACTTCTACTAATTTTGGTTTTCTTCATCGGTCTCAACGCTGAAGCAATGTCCATGACACGGACATCAGATGTGCTGTCGTTGATAACATCCTTGAGGTCGCGGTGCGGGTTCATTACATCAATACAACATATTCTGCGACTGAACACGCTCCTCTCTGAAATCATTTTAAAACTCTTTGTTAGTTTCATCGTTTCATCTTGAATCTTGATTAAATTTAAAAAATATAATTAAATGCTGTCTCACCAAATCGTGATAGGTACAATTCCGACCGTCCACCTCCGCTGATCAAATAGCCCAACGTTTCGCTCACCTCCTGATACGCCAGCGCTCGAACACTGGACTTATGAAACGCCAACTCATATTCCAGATTCAGTTCATAATTTGACCCTGTGACTGATTGCTTGACAGTTGAGACATGAATAATATTGTCTTCGCCAGCAGTAGCGATAAGGTTCCCGGGATTATTTGGCATTAGATCTACCCCACAATTAATCGTCGCAAGGTGAGTACCATCCTGGAAATAAAAATTGACCACATGGTTAAAAACTCAAAGACCAATTTATAACAAATGACTTATAAGTAATACGCAGTGTCAATTATAAACTTACCCTAATCTTGGGGAATCGATTATTAACATTCACTTCGCAATCGTACATTACTTTATCTTTGAGGAAGATGAATAAGGCTTCCCCATTTTGTCTATCCAAAAAAAAGTCCCAAGAGCGATGAGCACCTCCGCACTGGATCCGTAGAATAATTGTGCAATATTTCAAAGAGTATACCAAAACTTCTGACTGTGAGAAGAATCAAATATTTAAAAGAAATTAAGGCAATATGAACGTAGATAATTGAATAGAACATCGAAATCTTACAGACTGAAATCCCACCAAAACCTTCCCGTGAGTTCCAAAATCGTAAGAGGCTTCCGCAAACTCAAATGGTATTCGAACTTTTTTAGTTTCGTGACATGTCATCTGCTTGTAATTCGTGCTATAGTATGTCAAATACCCACAATGACGACCGGAGGTTATAACATTGATTGTTGAATCTCCACTCATTGTTTCCAAATATGTTATAGCATCGGAACTGCCTGAACTTGGAAAACTGAAGAGATAATCCCTCAAGGTCCATGAAAAGGCGTGAATATTTCCTTTGTCATCTCCAATGACTAAGAAACCATTACTACCCAAACACTCTGCCGCCGCCGTTACGAATGGAATCGTCTTACTGTTCCATCTCAATCTTCTTGATTCGATTGAATTATCTGAACTTAATGAGTTACCCATAAAGTCCATCTCCACAACATGCAATGACTTCGTCAAATTCACGAGTATACGCTCTTCTTCAAGACTGAACACTCCTAGTAACGATTCATTGCGTGGAATGGATATTTTTGTAGGAATCCCTTCCAGTTTTGCGATCAGTTTATATTTTGTTGTCCTTTCTGTATATGGTTTGATTTCATACTCCATAATCGAATCAGCTTTTTCAGCAGATTCAAAGGTGAAGTGGTCAAATTTATCAACAACTTCTAGAGTGTCTTTCAATGGACTGTTTGGCACAGCTGTTAATAAATGAAGAAACTGATATTAAGAGACATCAACACCTGTCTATAAAAAGCAAAAGCTAAAACGTGTAAATAATAACTTAATATTAAGATTGTATTATTACTGTACCTGAAATCGGCTTTTGACAACGTAATAGTCTCATTAGGAGCAGTGTTCTACCATATCCAACGTAAAGGAACTGCCTGCCGGTAGTCATACCAAACACCGTTTTACCTAACGGTTCCTCACATATGTGTAGTATTTCCAAGTTGGCTCCATATGCAACGCTTGAAGAGCAAATAATACCACTATTCATCAAGACCAAGCAATAGATCTCATCGTAAATAACCACTGCTCTTGGAAAATCTGGACGATCTGTTAAAATTTATGTGAGTGTTTAATAAGCGAACACTCTAGTTCAATCTCAATCTCACTCAAAACCCATGTTAACGTAGTTAACGAATAACGAATAGCCTGCCTCTTAGACTATAAAGTCTGTTTGAAATTAACCCTTCGATCATTTATGGAATTGATCTATTTTTCGAAGTAGTTGGTTATTAAAATGAAAATTTTCGTCGAGTACGAAAAGAATGCTTCGCTTTTCAACGAGCTGATTCATCAAAATTGAATATTTGCTAAAAAAACTCATCCAATACGTTGAAATAAATACCAGTTATTAAAATAAAAATGAACACTACAACGTTAACGAAACACGAAGTTCGGTTCCACTACTCCACGCTTTTTGTGAATCTAAAATATTCAGGACATATTGCGAGAAGTGACTTTTATATTTGATGCTTTATCTTTTAATGTCATGGGAATTAAACCATCGGAATATACATACCTATGCCAGGGACGTATACATTAGACAAACGAATCTGCGGGATTGGGTCTACAACCGCGAGCAACACTTCACCCAGAGATCCATTTTTTGCCCCGGAGTGCTGAATAGAAAGAAGTGAATAAATTCGTTAGACATTTGTCTAGCAATTTTTGACAATCGCAAGCACAAATTCGAATAATATAACATGACATGAATAATTACGTACGACGATACTCCTCTCCGAATCTACGGCCAGGCATAAAACAGGCGATTCTCGGTGCATGCTCCACGACTTCTCTAATTTCCCCAACGAATTCCACAGGCAGACCTTCCCGTCCTTCCAAACCAAACGTATAAATAAAATTATTAACATTTAACATACTCTGGTGATTAGACATGTTACACTTACATCTCCACAAGATATGATCTTTCCGTTAGACAATACGGCACTTAAAACCTTGCTTTTATGGGCAAAAAACGTGAAATAAACTTCGTAATCCGCAGTTTGTAGCCAAATAGAGTCATCAATTGTGTAAGAATGATTTGAGCCATATGAGAATCTCCATACAATAATCGTCCTATCATCGGAAGTGCTCAACAGCAACCCATCCTCCGGATAGTAAGTCAAACTATACAACCATCCCTTGAGAGAATAAAAAACATTCCGCTAATTAAAGACAACCCAAAGTAACTTGATTGATTGAATATTATGAAAATAATAAGTAATGATGTTCATACAAAATGCTTCTTGAGTCTGTAAAGGATTCTAATTTTGTTATCCTCCTCCTCTTCAACACGCCAAAGGATTACTTCGGCCCCAAACGTTCCAGAAAATAAAATAAGGTCTTTCACACTATTCCCATACATTGTGCCTGCCATGATATGACTCTTCTCGCAACTCCAGGCCTTTCGTTTCACCAGGCAGTGACCAAAATCCCATACAATGGCTTGGTTAGCTGCTGTGAGTGTTACCAATGCCGTCCTCGGTTCTCTAATGAAATGTGCTGCTATTGTCCATTGTGAAACCGTCCCGCGATGTTTGACAAATATTATAGGTTCGTTAGGACTTCGTCGAAATGATAAAACTAGCCCCGTAGATCTAGTCCCCACAAATAAAAAGCGTAAACGCTTTGCAGAATCCCGTGATCCGATATCATCTTGAAATTTCAGATAGCATATTTCATGTGGTCTGTTCAAAACTTTGAAGGAACCCTGATATATTGGTTTTCCGTTCTCTGATTTTGAAGAAACATCTGTAAAGAACAGAGTGCCTCCTTCTGCGTAGTACAGAACGCCGCGGAAGAAAGTCATCGCCGAGATGCTCATTCTTTGGGTCACTGTGTCGGCAGCAACGCTGCAAGGAACTTGAATTCGCGGTGCTCCAGTGCTTGGGGGTTCGCAGTTCAGAGCCTTCCCTCTGAACTCTCTAGGGAAACGTCTTTTATTGGGCTTTGACATTCTTGGTCTTCTGTGTTCTGACTCGGATTACCAAATACTTCAGACCAGACTCAACTGCAACAATCAATAATACAAACAGACGCAGTTAAGCACTCATTAAACGAATGCTATGTAAGTGGACGATGACTAACAATAAGTAGGTCTTGTGTAAAAATCCCAAATTCAATGGTCTAGTTTTATTGATTTTGATTATAAATATGAAATAGTAGAAATGAAGGACGATTTTCGTTTAGATTGGTAAAAAAAAATATTCCTGACCACCTTCTTGTGTGATAGATTTGTGAAATCTAACTTGCCCACATCCAAATCGGTTTAAACTTATAGCGTATATTTTCCTACTCTTGAACCGAACGGGAATTTTACCCTTCACACCCTGTCGTGAGGGGGTAGTCTAAAAACACTGCCCGTGAAGATGATCACAATAATGTTAAATGAGACTCACGGTTTCTTATCGAAAACAGAGACAAACCGTCGGCCTCATGCCCATTCTGATACACAGGGTGTTTCAAACCCAAGTCCCTATTCGCCGTAATTATTTTATTTTTACACAATTTAAAATGTGAGATAGCCATTTTCTCCAAAATTTAATTGCGCGTCAAATGAGCTATGCCGCAATCCGCAATGCGCTGTGATGCGCTCAGCGCGCGCTATCAATAATGACGGCAAATGTAACAATGTAAAAAAGAATGAATCTTTGGCGAATCTTTGACATGTTAAACTTTGGCGACCCCTAGCGGTGACTCCAGAATATTATTCAACTCGATTCCCATGTAAACATTGTTCGGGACGTCAAGGAGTAGCTCTCCTCAAAATTCGTGATCCGCATAAATCACTAATAAGGGGATTCATTCTTACATTTGTGGCCAAATTGGTTTTATTGATAGCTCGCGCTGCGCGCATCGAAGCGCATTGGGGCATAGCTCATCAGGTGCGCAATCAGATTTTGAAGAAAATTGCTATCTCAGATATTAAATTGCGCAAAAAACAAAAACAATTTGGGCGAATAAAGACTTGGTTTTGAAACACCTGTATTGTAATTCTGATTGTAATTGTGACAAGTAATTTCAAAAATTAAAGTTAACTTTTAAGATAACTGGTAAATAATCTAAATCTAAACACAGGCATCGTGCAAACTAAAGCTGTCAAGTATTTTTTCCCTCAATTTTTACTTCCTCGCTCCTCCTTTTAAGTGTATCAAATAATTCTTCCTAAGAGTTGGCATAAATTTTATTCGGACACGTGAGGGTTCGGTTGTTCTTCTCGCAGAGTGCACAGAATATTATTAAAATTGAAAGTACCCCAAAAAAAAATTATTGGAATAGTTTTTTTAACATTGAGATTTGATGGGAGAAATGAAAACTACTCCCAAACCAATGAAGTAGAGATGGGGGAAACCGTTGCGCCCCCTGTGAGGTGCACGAAGACGCACAGACGCTTCTTTTTCTTTATAGTTTCTGAATCCTGTCATTTCTAACCGGTCGAATAAGACATTTTTATTATTAAAAAATGTGCTCGTTCAAATAAAAATACTAGAATGCTTTGTATGCTTTTTGAATTCTGAATAAATATACCGAAACCTAATTTTTTACGCGACTTTTGAAATAAATATGAAATGCCGAGGCTGTGCAGCCAAAAGATGGACGCCATTCCGGCCCATGCATGCTGTCCTATGTTACATGCAAATAGTGCAAGAATTAAAGCCATTTCCGCCTTTATCTAGATAGAAAGTATCAAAAACAAGACATATTCGGTACCCAAAACCCGAAAACCCGAATCCGGGTGACTTGAAACGACCTTTGCCGGTTAACTTGAGAGTGCAGAAAATTTTGGGCGCCAAGCATCCAGTCCGCGTCCTTGAGATTCCACCTCCATCCATCCACCCAATTTTCTATTCCTATCATAGGACAAAAGTGACATAATTTGAGGAAATTCTTACCTTCGTACTCCTACCGTTGCAGACAAGGTGAGTTTGAGCTAATTCATCAGTTTTTCCACCAGTGATTATTTAGTTGAAAAAAGTTTTGACTATGTGAACATGTGTGTCGGTGAACGGCATGGGAAAGACTATTCGGAGGAAGAGGTGGTGGTGCCGGTCGTGGAGAACTTCCCGCAACCACAAAACACGCATGGCATGGAGTTTTACATTACATAGCATGGAAATGTGAGAGCCATGGGAGTTGGGCGCAGAAACCGCCGAGCTCTAAAATTCTCGGAAGTCGCGGATGGATTCGCGCAAGTTAAAGGACAAGGAATTTCGGCGCGGCGCCATAGTATTTTGAAGAAATCGGGGCGGGGAAGCCGCCTCGCAATTTCATCCCGTCAGCTGAGCTTTCTTCTCTTTAATTCAAAATTTCGAACCAAAATTATCAAATTCAGTCTTGCGGTGTCAGTTAGTCAGTTTGGTTGTTAGTGCATATTTGGGACAGGAGCAAAAAAGGAGAACAGACAAACTGTACAAATTGTGTATTATTTTGGTCAGCAGAAAATCAAGGAGAAGGTAAGGTCATAGAAAGGTTACTTATATTCATTTACACAGCGACCGAAAACACCAGATTATGGAGTTGACCATTCTTTGCACAAAATTTGGAGAGGGATTTAACTGGATAGGCTAGTTCGTGAAGAATCATGAAATTGTCGATATCTATACCAGTTCTTAAAATTTATTTAAAAACTGTTCGAGAGAAATACTAGAATTTTTTTTTGTAGTTTCCAGTGCTACGGGTAATATTATATTTAACAGCATGATATATTGTTAAATAAATAATTATTTGTATTCTGTGTCCATTGGGCAATCTTTGTATGAAAGACAGCGAGTGAATAAAAAATTCAGTATTGAAAAAAAAATACAACATTTTTGTAATTGATGATAGTTGAGTTGTAGATATGCTAATTATAGTGTTGACTAATTATTACTAATTAACTAATTACTATATGTGTTTCTTTGACTTACAGAGTTGATTAGAAATGGAGAACCCTAAACGGGTCAACGTTAATGTTGGAATCTTGGGTCATGTGGACTCTGGAAAAACAGCGTTGGCTAAAGCTTTGAGTACAATCGGATCCACGGCAGCTTTTGATGAAAACCCTCAGTCTCGTGAAAGGGGAATTACGATTGATTTGGGATTTTCATGCTTTCCTCTTGGTAAGATTTTATTAAAAAATTAAATTATTAATGCATGCTTGTTTGGATTGGAAAGGTTTTGATAGGTTTTAATGTAGGGAAACTCACTCTTGATCATTCTTTCTATTAAATTCGATACTATTAACCGTACGATTTTTATTATTGACGGTCCGTAAATTGTCTCGGTCCTGAGGAAGGAAGCGAAACGCTGGCTAAAGCTCGATTAAAGGGAATGTTGTTGCGATAATGTCTTCCGATCATTCCATTAAAAGTGAAGACAATTTGTTATTTATTTTATACAGGTCAGAAATGGAATTTTACGCTTGTCGATTGTCCCGGGCATGCTTCATTGATCAAGACTGTAATTGGTGGTGTACAAATTATGGATATTATGCTGCTTTGTGTGGATGCTGTCAAAGGTCTTCAAGCTCAGGGGAAAGAGTGCCTTACGATTGCAAAGTTGACGTGTGATCATTTGGTTGTTGTTGTCACAAAAATGGACCTAATTGAGGCATCACAACGAGAAATGAAAGTAAGTTTACTCGGCTTTATATGGAAGAATAATCTGACGTAAATGTTCAAGAACATTTGCTTCTTCTTCGTCCTTTCCCACGAGAGATTTACTCAGAAGCAAATTGACGGGATATAAAAAAAGAAGGAAAGATGAGGCCAGAAATATGTCCCCGTGTATAGTTATTACGATCCGTATCCTACTCATTGTCACTTTGCCGAAACTCTTGTTTAGTTGAGTGAAATGGGAGTCACAATCACAATAATATATAATTTTTTGTAGATTAATTTTTTGATGATGAAATGGGAATCAGTCTATCAGTCGAAACACAACTTTACTTTCAATATTCCTTCGGAGAAAATCAGTCATAAAAATTAAACCTAGAAAGTTACGGAGACAATAATATTTATTACGTGTCGAATTTGTACAGATGTTCAAAATTAAAACAATGATCGGGTTGGCTTTGAAAGAAACTAAATTTGCGGGATGCCCGGTCACGTTTGCATCAGCGACTGATCCAAGCATTGGTGTCGGGGAATTGAAAGTAGCTCTTCTGAAGATAGCGGAGGAAGTGACGTTTGTACGAGATAGTGAGAGTCCTTTTGTTATGGCCATTGATCACTGTTTTATGATCAGGGGACAAGGAACTATCCTTACTGGAACCATTCTTCAAGGAAAATTGAAAATTTCGGATGTAAGTTTTATACAATCAAATAGATCATTTATTAGAATTCACAAATTCAGTCTAATCAGTCTTTCTCAACCATTTGTGTTTCCTCAGAACGTCGAGATTCCTTCCCAGAAGATTGTAAAGAAGGTGAAATCTATTCAGAGCTTCAAAATACCATTGACTGAGGCAAGTTGTGGGGATCGCGTTGGAATTTGTTTACCGGGAATAGATGCAACCAAGTTGGAACGAGGCCTGATTGCTGCTCCTGGATATGTTCGCACGGCGGTCACGTGTGGTGTGGTTGCTATTGACAGAAATCCATCCATCAAAAATTCAATCCAATCGGATCACAAGTGAGAAGCCTTCATTAATCCAAAAATTCAAATTTAAAGCCGTTCTTTAAATTGTTTAAATGTTCTGTAGGTATCAAGTTTCGATTGGTTATGAGAGTGTCGAGACTAAAGTAACGATTATGAGAACTGTAGACGGTTCAGGAAAGTTTGACAGTTCTCGGGAATACGAGTATGTGGAATTACTTGATGATTGCGAACCGGACAAACCGTCAACAGAGAACGGAGGAATAGGACCTGATAATTTTCACTATTTTGCAATTCTGCATTTCAAAATTCCAGTGATGATTGCTCCAAATCCTTTCGTCATTGGGGCGGATCTTGCTTTGAGTAGTTCTCCAAGAAGCCGGATTGTTTTCTCAGGTCGTTTGGTGGATTTCACTGAAGACAAAACTCCGAAAGACACTTATAATTCGAATATAAAAATTTTCCGTCAGAAGGTCAAAGTAGGGAAGGTTGATCGTATTCGCAGTTCAGACGAAGTACTCGTCGTTGGGTTTTGTAAGAAAGAATCCATGATTCAATACCTGATTGGACTCAAGGTTGTAATCATTGGCGCACTGGGGTATGGTCGTAATCAACATCTCGGTACGATTGAAGGTCGTTTTGGTCAAACTACAAAATTGTTGATCAGACTTGCTCGTCCAATTCCTGATGACCACTTGGAACGTGCAAAATCTTCAACAGAACCAATGCAAGTATATCTGAAATACAAGAAATATATCTACTCGAAAGATAGTAACAAACTTATTCAATAGTAGTTAGATAGTTTGAATCCAATCTGTTACTGAAAGTGTTCAAAAAAAAACTTTAGTTACGTTATTAGTTATATGAATCAGAGTTCACAAAATTAGAAAAGTACCTGAGCGAATAGTGGCCTTATGACCTCTACAATCGTTTCAATAGAATTGTATTAATTAAACTACGGATTAGTTAAATTCGAGGCGAATAAGTACCTACAGTATTTAAATAAACCGACTTGTGTTGAATTGTGCCATGTAAGAGTTGTGTCAGAATTTTTCCAATGAACAGAAGAAAATGTTTTTAGACGTATTTTTTTTAATTTAAGGACGAAATGTTTATACCGGGGACGGGACCAGTGAATTGTTTTTTTTATTATAATATCCCCTATAAGCCTTGGGATCTTTGTTCGTATCAGAGTGCGTCGAGTTTCTTAGCTACTTGACATTTCCAGGAACCGACAAAACTCTTATGGTCTTGAATAATTTCGATACAAAAAATTGTGCTTTTTAAAAGCGAAGCTTCTGGTAATTACTAATTACGATAATGTGTCGTCAATACATCAAATGCTACTTGACTGGCAATTTTTCCATTCTATTTTTACTGACATTCCAATTTTAGCATAAGTAACCCATAAACCTCGATTGACTGAATCCGTCCCAGTCAAGTTGATACTAGTTAATTTTCTATGCGTATATAGAATCTATCCAGGTACAATTATCAGTCATGACAATCTAATTGCTTTTGACCTAGTCGTCAGAATTGATAATTGAGATCGTCTATTCATTAGAATTTGAATACATTTAAAATGATGCTGTGGATTCATCTGTGGACTGTTAATCTTGAGCTCAAATTAGCAATATACAATTTCCATGTCATAGGTTGATATATTTAATTTTTGTTACTCATTTGACGATATTGATGAAATAAATTTGATACCAGTCATATTATTTTAAAAAGTAACTCATCTGCATTTTTATTATCATATAGTAATATCATTCCGAGACTTTCACTTTACTTTCACAATATAGATCACATTACATTTTGAGACGACTTCAGTTTTCGAACAATGCATTGGTTATTTTTAAAGTACTGAAAATTGGACTGAGCTAAAAAATAAATTACTTTATGAAATCTAGTCAACAAAGAGAAAACAGTCTACAAAATAGTATTACAAACTTCTAGTATTTTATCATTATTACTCATATTGTTTTAGAAACTTAGTCGGCTGACACACATTATGTACGTATTGTACAGTACATCATCATCACTATTCCGGATTGGTTAATTATATTGATTTTAATTAACTTATACACAATCACACTTACATGCACGTTGGAAGAAATACTGCGCTGCTGCATGCAAATGCTAACTATAGTATGAAAACAATCATCAGAAATTCAAAAACCTCACTGCGCTGCTATCAAACCTAGTAAGAAATATTTAAATAAGTCTTTTTCCGTCTATTAATATTATATAGGACTTGTACAATATAGTTTCAGTTATTACAGTTTTCTCCTGGGGAGAATCCTCAAACCCTCCAGTAAGTATTTCAGAATAGTAATTATGGTGATTCTGATTCTATATAATATACTCGAATTATTATGCATTTTTAAGTCTAACATCCCGTGTGACTCTCTTATCGTTCGTGGTATATATTCACACTTATGGAGATAGATTCATTAAGTATTAATTTATCTATTTAGGAAAGCTGGTAACACAGGAATCATGTTCTTTCTCTTCGCAAATTATTATTGGCAATAAAAACTATCATAATATGGAAAGTCATGCAAGAAGCAATTTCATTGGATTTGTTTGCATTTTGTGTTGGCTTGTAGAATTGGAATGGAATTATAAACCCCGTTTGCGTGCGGACTCGAGCGGTGGGTTCGATTGGATCTTTTTGTCTTGTTTGGACTCCAAGAGGAACGGTTCATTTTCGGTAGACAAAAACTAGGACGAGACTGGTCACTGAACAGATGAAGGCTATCACTAAAACTATGAAGAGTATCCAAACTTTTTTGCCTGTGGAAATAACCAATATATTGATTCAATGAATACATATAAGAATCATTAGTGAAAGCCTGTCCAAGTGACCACCTTAATGGAGCGACCACCTGGAAACAAACATGGTATGACAGGTAAAGGGCAAAGGGGCAAATTCTTCCAGAAGAAGGTATTCGGACTCATAATCAGGACACAGTACGTGGTCGAACTACAATCCAGGTGGCTAACCATTTGTCCAGTAAGGTCGCCCAGTACAGGTTTCACTGTGCCATATCTATGAACTATTCGCACTTCACACTATTCAGAATACCTTGTAATGAAAAGTAAAGCCGACTTGTAGAAAGATACAATTGCAAGTTCCGCGTACAAATCAACGAGAAATACCATTTTTAAATTTAAAAGAAATCCTTATTTAGAATTTTGGTTAAATATATGTCTCAATCGTAAAAATTTAAGATTTTCTTTAGGTTAATTTATTTTTTAAGATTTTATAGGTTACTGTATCTTTATCTATGAACTAGGTTCTGTATTGACGGATATCTCCTGCAGTTCTCTGATTTGAAATAAACGGCTAAATAAATAAATAAATAATAATAAATTGGAGCGCAGTTTTCTTTGATCCGAAAGTCGAATCCTCACAAGGTAATTGCCGTAAGCGATTGATTATAAACTCGGGCTTCTATTATACCAGTGTTGTCAGAGATCACCAACTTTCACTTTCTCCATAAGGGTTGGAGTGCAGAAAGTGGTGAAAGTCGGTGAAAGCGGCTTGTATAATATACACCTGGCATCTAATCAGTCACTTACGGTACTTGTAATTTTATTTAATATTCTTACCTAGAGGTACATATCTAAATCTGGTCCAAAAGTAAGCTGAATTGTTCCCGTCATCCGCGTTTATAAGATCTACCTCTTGGCCGAAATCTTCCAGCATTCTATGAATTTAAAATGAGAGAAGATCCGACATAATCATATTTAATAGTCAATAAAATTAATTCCGGCAGTATAAATCTAGTCCATAGGGCCAATGACCCCAATATTGATAAGGTGGACTTACAGTGCATTTTCATCACACTCAACGCAGAGTGTACTCGGGGAAGAGATAACAACAACTTTCTCCGGACTGTCATTTTCCAGTTTTGTGTACTTTCCTTTATTTTTGTTCACATTTCCACACTTTGGAGTCTCGGGCTAAGTGAGAGCATGTAATAAAACACACTTAAATTAATATTATGTTATCTTGAACTAAATGGATTGCCTAAGTTTTGCTGCTCTGGCTTATTTCCACACTCTAAGTGCCAATGTAAAAACTAAGAACATATTTCATACACGTTTCGACAATTATCGGATCATAAATCCTTCATATTTCATCGTGACTCGAATTTATATAAGGAAAGTTTTACCTGTCTTGCACTCGTGTCCCAGTCCTCCCGTTTCAAATTCAATTCATCTTTAATATTCTGTTCAAACACAAAAATAATAAATTGGTTTTATTACAAGAAAGTTAGACATTTTGTTCTCATGGCTTGAATTGGAGCGGAGCTGAGAATTCCATACTTTGAATCCTATCTTGATCATAGTTTATCCAACACTAAAGATATTATAACAATAAATAGTAGGACTGTCATTATTACAGATAGTCTAATCTCTTATGGCCTAAAATCGTTCAAACATGTATCTTCAGCTTTATGGGTCAATTTACCGGATGAAATTATTAAGACCGAAAGCTTCAATTTATTTAAATCTAAGTTACGTACACACTATTTAAATATACAAAATGATGAAGCTGATATTTCTGACAGGGTTCAACGTCATAACACTTGTGATCTCTCTTGTATTGATACTGTTATTGAGAATTGTTTATAGTGATTGTATGTAGCAAGTTCGTAACGACCTTGTACTCAAGTGGTGTTGTTGTGTTGAATAAATTTCTAAATTTCTAACGTGAACTGCATTTCACAATAAAATTGCAGGCGTTATAGAACATGACGTGAGTAAGTCATTTTCATCATCAGCTGTTATTAAAAATTCAGGACCTTAGAGAAAATTTTATTATTTGACCTAAATTCCGGAGTTTGTAAGTTAAGTGTGCAATGAAAGCTGCTGAATGTAAATATTTCCGTATTTCGCAAACTTTCAGTCTCATAGTCGAGATATGACGTAATGAAGAAAATTTCATTAGCAGCTGTAGGCGTCTATGCCCCGAGCGTCGTCAAACTTTCAGCCCGGACATAGTTCTAATGCAATGGAAATTCCACGCCGTTTGTGTTTCAAATCTTGTGGTATTGGTTCCAGGACTGATGCTTATTGCAAGTTTTGTCAGTTTAAGAAGGAGTGTTGACTTTTTTTTTACTTTTTTGGCAGCCAATTTCCGGAGAAGTAAAAACCACAGAGTGATGGTGATTGGTGTTTTGGACACCACAACCAAATCCTGAGGTCAACTTTTTAAAAACTGTCTATGGCCGAAAAAAACAATATTAATTTTTTTCGAAAATGGAAATTCTCAAGTAGTTGCATTAGTGAAAAAATTCAAGTGAGATTTTAAAATACTCAACGTTTGAATTTTTTCAAAATTTCAAATAAGTTGCCCTTTGTGAACTAACCGCCTAGAGAATGATGGTCACGGCTAGTCACAATTTTGTTCCGAATTCTGAATTTTGGCTGCCGAAAAAAAATTCCGCACTTTCCCCTTTGTCTCCCTTGTATTTCACAATTTGTTTTTCGGTTGTTGATATTTGACCGTTCATATGGGTCAATGTAAAGTTTTGACCGAAGTTTCGCCGTTCCTCCGACATCGCAAAAGTTTGGTCAAAACGGTCGTCTCTGCGCCTTAAGCCATAATTCTCTCATTAATCGATTTTGAATGAATTGTTAGGCGTTCCACGCTTCAAAATAGTAAGGTTATGTTTAAACGGCCGGAAGCAAGATAATCAGTGATTTCTGGTAAGATTTCTATTCGGATTTAGAAATTCAAACTTATCAAAAGGAACAAACTGTAGCCGAATAAGACTTCTTAAAGCATTGATTAAAGCCATGTCTCCACGAGGGATGCCGCCGTAACATAGCCTTGCAGCAATAGCAACGTTTACGCCCATCCTAATATGTACTCCTATTCGATTTACCTTCATCGTTCCCTATACTTCACCCACGCGACCACAATTTTAAACCTACTTTGGTTGGCAAGTTTTCTGCATGATTAAAATTGAGCATGTCAAAATCAGTCGATGAAGCCATGATGCACGTCCTCCTTCGTGTACGTTGGAAATGAAGAAGAAAATTGTAATCAAATTCTGAGTTTTTTTGGTAAAGAAATAACAGATGAAAGGCGGAGGATGTGTATAGTCTACAGAAAAGTCTTGATTTTCGCCATGCCTTGAATACCCAGACTGTTACTCTTGAGTATTATCTCGAGTGATTCTGTCAGTTGTCGTTAAGGAGAAAAGAAAACTTCGTCTAGGTTCCCGGAACCATTGTGTGTCACCCATCTATAAACGTCTACATACAAACCAACCTTTCACAAACTTTCTTCCAGCCAACTTCCTTTTTTTTTCTTCTTTAGAAATTAGTTGCTCTTTCTATTACATCCTTTGACAAGACTCTATTACAGTGCTCTTTCATCCTGCACACTACATATATTTATATTTCTATGTCGTAGCTTCAGTCAAAGTGACTGTCGACCTTCATAATCCGATGTTAGTCACTCAAGTCCAATCTCCAAAACAACCGGTTCTTTTAGTCAGTGAAAATAAAATTGTCTAGAACCTTTATGAAGATTTTACGTGTAGTTAATTGCTTGAATGAAGCTCTATCATAAGAGCAATTGTTGACTTGACAAGACATATCTGTATGAATGAAACTGAACCAGAAACTTGTCAGGCCAAAACTAACTCTTAACATGTCAGTCTATCCCTATTATATCAAGAATCAGTCTACACACGGAGGCTACGACTACGACATATGAACGGCTGATTCCTTAGATTCCACTAACGAAGGAAGTAGCTTCCGACGGATAATTTCAAGCTAAGAAAATATTTTTCAACTTTAACCGTAAAGATACACACGAACGCACTAACTTGAATCTCTTGACGAGTTTTGATGATAAAGTTGAGCCTGGAAGAAATCTCTTTGTTGTCTCGTAGTCCTTGGCGTTTGGCAATAGCGAGTGTGGCTTCTAGGTCATCCAAGTCCCACTCAAGACTCCGAAGTCCATTACGAAGTTGTGACGCAACCCACTCCGACACTTCATTTGACCCTTGGCAGTTCTCCGACCAATGGTGGAAGAGTTCTCGGGTCCGGCACAGTGCTTTACACACTTCCCTAAAAATATTTACAACAAAAACACTCCCATTAATTGGCATTCGCCGTCTAGGGTTGGGCAAACATTACCAACATGCATACTTCGTAGAGAATGGATTATCTTTACATGTTTCCTACAGAAGAATGTACTCCTAACAGTAAGGGCATTGGAGAAAATGTGTTTTAAAAAACATTGCACGTAGGATCACCTCTTCACCATAGAGAAGCGGCTAGGTACTAGGTATGTCTATACCAATATGTTACTTTTATGGAGCGTATTTATAGTGTGACCAATTTTGGTAGTAAAATTACATTCGATCAATATAAACACACATGGGAATTCCCCACTGGATTTGTACTCATGCAAGTACAAGCCTACGGCTACTGGATAGGACCACTGGGAGGAAAGTGGTTTGTGTAAATGGATCTGGATTGTTATTTTATGACGAGAAAATGATTGGTAGTGTCTAAATTTTTTGAAATGGAATGGAATTTATTTAATAGAACCAAACGTTACGTTACAACCCTGGATTGAGGGCTAGCGTGGCCATGTGTGGTCTCTAACGTAATTTGGCCCAGTCCAGGCACTTTAGTTTTTATAGGTAGTGTGAACTCTCATTCATGGTTTGCTGCTCTGGATTTGGAGTTGAAGTTGGGTCACTCCAGGGAAAACTAAAACGAGGATTACTCTGGAGAACTACGGGACTAGTAAAAAGTGTGGTCAGTTTGGAAATAATTCGTTTCAAATGATCCTAATGCCCTGTTTTACTTCACGTTTACTCCCACCTAAATTCCAAACCTAAGGACAGATTCCAGTCCTAAGTTTTTGGCAAAAGGTTCTCCATTAGTAGTAATAGTAACGTGGATGCCAATTCTACTGGTCCATCCGTGTGAACTCTTTCCAGATTCTCCTTGAACAACGAGACTAGACGTAGACTAGCATTCATTTCAACTAATAGTCTGCAAAGCTTATTTGGTCTCTCATGTATGTTTATACGCTGCCAGGGATGGGATAGCAAGTGAATTGGGATTTATTGTCTCTGTTGAATGTAATCAACTTTATCGAGCGACCTAAGGTACACATACATACATGGTCTCTTTTATTTGGTCTTCAAGTCTTTGCTTTAATGAAATGGACGAGATTGAGTTTTATACTCAGCAAGGCAATGGAGAAAGTCTTCTTTCCTTTCACCACTCAATCCACCCGTAAAATCCCATTCACTTTTACTTTTAGACCCTCAAAGTTTGGAATTTTGCAATTCTAGTTAAATCCGTACATCCGCTACGTCCTACGGTTTCTCTGTCCATGATTAGTTTAGAATTTCAATTTTCTCCCACAATGAACTTGAACGGCCACGCATTAGTGACAAAGGACCACTTCAGATGTTTTGAATCGCCAGTGCATTATAAGGATGGATCAGTTCAAGAACACCGTGCTGGTTCGGAATGCATTCATACATACGTGGGATTCTCTTACCAGACACACATGAAAAAACTTATTAAATAAGCAAGACGATAAAGCACCACCAAACAACGAGCTTAGCAGTAAGCTCAATATTTTAGCACAGAACTCCACATGGGATTTCTATCGGGTGCCTTGCCTTCATATTTATAGAGTTCCGCATAAATGTGAGCAATCCATCTCTCATTAAAATACGAATTGTGACCTGACGGTAGAATATGTAAGCATATTGAGAATCGACTCAAAAATTTGTGACCATGAATGATGGAAACCTTGTGTGCCGATGAAACCCTCAAACATGGCATGATTGGCATGCTGTTGTCATACACTTCAAATAAGACTGAGACTTGAGTATGATCTGAGTTTGACAACCAAGTATCGCTCCTTGTGAGTTATAGAATCATTATTCTGTTAATGTCTAACGGTAGTATTGCATCAACTTGAACGACTATTTGTACTACACATTTTATTGACATGATTTAGTAGAAGAGGGAAGTAAGGCATGTAATCGGTTCAAGTAAATCTGAAGCATGTAGAGATAGAAAATATGGCCATTATTTAGAATTCATGATGAGAAAAGTCCTCCTCAGAAGAAAACATAATTTCCATCCTAGACTCAGTCGCACGGAACAGAACCAACTTGGTTCTTCCTTGTCATCTCAAAAAACAATTTCACTTTGTTCGGAGTCCGTAACTGATTTTTTGTCTTCGTACTTCATGGTACTTGTTCCGATACGACACAATAAGCCTTGGCCTTTGTCTCAGACCTTAAGGCAAGTATGCGTGTGGGACTTTCTTTTCTTATTTCATTCTTATTCTCAGCTTTCTATTTCTTAGACTTAAGTATAAAACCTTTCACCTTCGTAGAACAGGCTCAGGAGAATGAAAATGAAATGGGGAAGTAATAATAATAGTAATCTTACAACTCCACCCTTCCATCATTCTGATTGCATCCCACAAATCCTTTTTACCTCTCCTTTCTATTTCAGTACGAATAACATGACATGCCATGCCCCAGTGTTTTCAATATCCACATATTCACATGCACAGAAATGTGAAAGCTTCTGAATACTGTACGACTACGACCGTCTTTTTCCCCATGCAATTTCCTTAGCAATATAATAATGCTCTATTCAAGTATGCACGCATATGTGTAGACATTTTAGGAGTATCTATGTTCCAGTCCAGGTGCATTATACCTGGATGGCCAGATGTCTTTGACATAGACCAGAATATAGAGAAACGATAGTTTGCTTTTTACCTTCGCCTGGGACACCTGGACCAATTATTAGCGATCGCTAATCAAGGAAATCATTTTATCTACGCATTTGCGTTTGATTTTGACTCCGTGCTAAAGTATTCGGTTGAAAAATCTGATGATTTCAACGCATAATGGAAGAACACGTGCTTGTTCAGCATGCTGGACTTGCGTGGTGATGCCTTATCTTAAAGAACTTGGTTGAAATGTAAGACAATCGATGAGCATTACTTCCTTAACGAATATACTGTTTGGTTGAATGAAATTTTGAATTTTCTTTCTTATCTAAACGAATTACAAAACCTTTTATATTAATACAAAATTAAATTACTTGTACTACATAGGCGAACTAATTTTCAGTCTATCCCGGCATCTAGAGATTTTCTTAAGGACCACAACATATAACGTTAAAGACGAAGTTAAAAGATTTGAAGGGTTTTGAAATAGTCATGCTAGATGAACATTCTTGGGTTTACGATTTCTTCAATTCTATTCGTCCTCTCAAAATTGACGAGGCACTCGTGGGAGCTTGACGCAATATTGTACTATGTATGCATTCCAGTTGACCTACTCAGGCGAAACATAAAGTCATATCATTATCATTAACTTTATTTCCCTGGTGGCTAAAACGGTAACCGTAAGTTGAATGGAATATATGAAAATCCAAGTGACTGAGTTGACGAGATCAAAAATGCCAAGGATTTCAATGCAATTGAGGGAAATCTGATTCAGAGTATTCAAAATTTTGTAAGTTTTACATCGAATGCTTTGGCTGGGGCTCATTTGTAATATTCAGAATGGTAAAGTCATAATATTAGCAATTGATTATGAAATCTTTACTAATCACACTATAATAGTTAAGAATGCTAGAAACTGCAGTGTCTGTTGTAAATATTTAGTTGACTGTGTAATTTATTAATTATTGGAATGACTTGAATATCAGGGCATTAGCTGTATCATTGTGTTATTAGCTGTATCATTGTGTTATTAAACACGGTCCGTTGTCTACAACAGTTGATTCTGAAAAGTTTGACCGAAAATGATCTAGTATCTATCTATCTATCTAAACTAGTCCACCTTGATTAAGCGACCGCATATTTTGTTATGCCGTGTAGAAAGTCGTAACCAACAGACCACATTTTGTCGTCCGTGCATGTGGGCACCTAGGAAAAGTTTAACTGTGTATAATGAGTCCATCCATTCCATGTGCATTGTCCATTGAGTGTGACTGGCAGGTGTAGGTTCAGAACACTCTAGATTCGTATTTATTCGATAAACTTGCTACAAAGAGAATGTCTATTTCATTGAACTAATTAATGAAATGAATACCAGTCAGGTCTAGGACCTCGGACTTCGGAACTAGAATGCTTTCACTACTTTTATTTCACAATGCCTTGTGTTTCAGTTCACCAGGTATGGCGATTCCGTTTTCCACGTACGCAATTAAAGAGAGCATGCACGAATTAAGGATGGGTTTGATTAATCCAAAAAGTCATTCTTGAGTGCTTTGTCCTAAAATGTTCTCTTCAATACGTACAATTTCTGTATTACAGAGAAACTACTCCCGGCGCCTGTCTATTTCCTGCGGAGAACATTTCATAATATCTCTTGGATATTAGATGTTTGAGGTTTGATCAGCAAGGATCGCACAGGAATTTGCGAAACTGTGCCTGCCTGGAATGTGGTCGTCCACCAATATTCCAGCCACCGCCTGACTTGTGTGGTATTTTACTACATCATCTACGTCATGTTATACACCGATTATCTCTACTATACGACATTAGCATATTTTCCGGACCAGAGCACCTGGGTCGGGTTTCAATGTATCAGTGAGTGTATGTAACTGTCAATATTTCCTTTGATTCTATGTTACCCTTTGCCTTTGATGATGGGGTCTGACCGTGGCAACCACATCCATCCAGACCAGACCTTTCACCGCCAGTAAAAGTTAGTGTTTAGCCTATGGGCTTTAGAAAGTTTATACACCTGCGTTGTTTTATGGATGGCAGAGTCCTGCCCTAACTCAAGTCACTCAGCCATTATTTGCCAAAAAACCTCAATTCTATACACGTGGGTAGACGGGGTGATTGATCGATGAATCAATCAATACATATGTACATGAATAGTACATAGACTGCGTCCATTATAATATAACTTTCCAACTTATTGCCACACACGCACGCAATGCACATCTTTACCCACCACACCACGCTCCATATTTCCACATAATTTAATATATTTTAACCAAGGTTTGCAACCAAGCCATATCCATACGTTAACTTCCGAAACAGATGCCAAAATCAAATCAACTCAGGATTTAGTGCCTTGATCACGAATAGGAAAGGTCCAGGGGGAAAATGACCACAAAACACTAATGAGTAAAAACATAATTTTTTTGTAACCTTCAGTACAAGTCATATTTAAATCCTAAGATAATTCAGTCAAATCTGCCTCTATTAAGCGCCTCCTTTTATTGAACTTAATGTGCTCAGGTGCTGGAACTGTTTCTAGTTTTCCTTAAAACTTTAATAATTCATAATATCGAGGAAATTCTTGCCTATTTCGTAAATTCATACTTAATATAAAGAATTCACTGCGTAGTCATTTGTTTGACCAAAGTTTTACATGCGAAAAGTGTTCCTTGCAGATTACCATATTATTAGAAAGTGACGTAGAAAGTAAATGCCAACTGCTGGTCGTTATTCCTGTCCTTAAAATTCTAGACTAGACTGCACCATCAACGTCGTCCTTATTTAATGTTGACGTCCACGTTATCAAAATTGCTCTTATTGTGCTCCATCATTAATATTTTATGAAGTATGTCACACTCCTGTGCACATAAAACTTACACTCTATATATATACCTGTCGCTGTTTGAATCCATTCCCAGACGCTATAACCATTTGTAAAAGAATTCCATTCAATGGAGCACCTTTCTTTTCATTCATCCGTTGTCCCTGATGGACTCAACAGAAATAATTAATTGAAGAATAGCCCACCTTCAAGTTAAGTAGTACATTGTATACAACTTTTATCTCATAGCTTAATTAAAATAAGTTGAGCTATTGAAACTTCATTATTCTACTCGTGTATTCGAAAAGAAATTCCTGACGATAAACATATGAAAGCCCTAGAAATTTTATTGAAGAATGAATTCATCTCAAAATAACAGTGCTATTCTTTCTAGAATATTCAACCTTGGATCATGAATATTTAGAAACAAAATAAACTAAAAAAAACTTGCCAATAACAAAACAAATCCACGTACCGAATTAGTGTTGCAGTTATTCTGACAAACCGTTTGGTTATTTTCGTAAGCAAATCTTTGCTGACAAGATATGTTATTTAGAATGTAAACAGTAAACATAATACTTAGTGAGGTCTTGAGATATCTTAAATGCTGTGATTGCAGAAGTGCTCTATTTAATTACTTGAAAAGCATAACTTTTGTAACTACGAAAAGAAATAATCAAACAATGCTGCGCTTTTTCGAGGACACTATATAATACGGACTTGATTAAAAATTCCAACACACTGATAATTGCTAATCAATTTTGCAATCTACAATCCTAGTACTTTAGTACAGCTCGGTTCAGATAAATTTTTAAATGAAGGAACCTTCGTATGAGTTCTTCATGAATAATACTTTCACCTGATAGAACAGATTAGATCAAAATGTGAGATTTTGACCCATTAAGCCGATACTTTTTAAAACTCGATGGAATCCAGTAGTTTCACATTAATAATTATTCATGCAGAATAGGCATGCGAAATTATCTCCAATTCAAGTGCTACCACTTTTCCCTTAATTTGATTGTATTTGTAGCACAAATATGACGGGGAAGTTAAAATGATTAGAAAGCATGCTTACTCCTTGACAACAATGAATGGGTCATCCAAGGACATGTCGACCGCCGGCGCGTCGACAATGTAAATATTTGAGGATCCGATGTTTGTTGAAGGATGATTCCCACAAAAACACTCTCACAAACTCTGACCTCTTCCCTCGTCACTCTCACACTCACTCTCATGGAATAATTAACTACACCTCTTCCCCTAGTTTTCCCTCAACTTGTTCATTTTGGAGAAAGTAAATTGACTTTCTCTCTCGCAGTTTTGGGATATCCTCGTTAGTTAAATTATGTTGTTTTGGAATTATGGAATTAAATTAGTTGTGGGACTGAGATGTGTTAGGATTAGACGGTGGAGTGGAGAGAGAGAAGGAGAAAACTGACGAGTGTTTCGTGCAGACACGGGGAAAGGAGTGAAAGTCCCAAAAGAAACACAAAATCCACCCGCCAACCTTTTCTTCCCTTTCTCGGCCTCACTCTCACAAGGGCCAACTTTCACCAGTAACACAATTCTCCCAACGCTCGCTACACCTTAAATCAGTCTTAATCTTACTTCGAAACCGGCCCATGAATCATTGTGATTTTAAGTTATTCTCAATAATTTAAATAAATCCATTTTACACATCATATTATTAAATGCCAACAGAAATGGTTATTCACCACAACCTTTTAGAATTGTGGCTCAGCTTTTCATTTGACTCGGGGAAGGTGTCACTAGAACTTAAGCGTCCTTAATTTTATGAACACCCTTCTGCTACTTTGAAACGAAATTAGAAGCCAGAAATACATATGCTACCATGTTGATAATTTTTTTAAAAAGACTTGCAATCGCCAAATTGGCTACAAATTATTCCGCAGTGTATCAGTCACAACCAGAGTTGCCTTAAAATATTTAACTACAATTAGAATATCTCCAGCGAAGACGAATCGCAAGTTAGCCTTCAGTTTCTTTAGTTGATTAAACTTACATTATTCAGCGAGCTACGAATTTGGGACTATTGCCACCAGTTATAACATAAACTCATATTCATGCGAGGGATACCCAAAATAACTAACAATAACCCCGTGTGTACAAGTATTAGCTAATCCGACTTTTACATGAGAGTACTTTCCCTTGTGAGCGTAGTGGCCCACCTACACTCCGACTCCGAAATATTCGGCTTTCTCTCTTGAGGGAAAGCAATCACATGGCCAAAAAAAAGTTGGGAAGATTTCCCCTTCCTAGAAGCTTAACTTAGCATTGGCTTAAGAACTTACTCAGTCACTCGAGAAGAGTTCTCTTTATGTAACAGCAAATCATAAAACATTGATCAGAAGAAGAGTCCAGGAATCATCCGTGATCTAATCATTCAAGACAACCATGACTCGACTCATATATAATCCATATATAATCTCTACACGGGACACGCTCTACGACCACGCACAGACTCTCATTCCACTGATTTGCCCTATATTTAAATTAAATCAGGATCACTCATATCGGAAAGACGTCAGCAAAGACAAAATAAAAAATTTCACAATGTCAAATATCCAAATTATTTAACTGCAATTGTAATTACCAGTAGTAAGAAACGTATATACGATAACGACTGAGTGTGTTGTTTCTTATACGGTGGGTTTGGGTCGTAAACAAATATTATCTTTTTAAATTCTTTGTTTACAAGGCTTCGACAAAAAACACTAAGCATGTTGTACTTACGCGGCAGTGATTCTTGCAAGCATAAGCAAGACTATTTTAAGAATAATAAATTCCAATATAATTGCTTATTATTGAATTAGAGTACTGTTAGTATCAAGGTTTGTTTATTTTCATATCTTGACTGTTCGGAAATTTAGACACACAAAGTAAGAAGTTAAGTCCCGAAAGACAGAAAGTAGTGTAGATATTTCCTACTTAAGTTCTCTGAGAAAACGAACGTAATACTAAGAATAGTATTCTAGGGTTAATTGGCAACTTGAAATGAACAAGAAGTAGAAACAATAAGTAAAGATGAAAAGAGCTGAAAGAAAAATATAATCTCTCTTGTATTCATCCCTTATTGTTTAGTGTAAACTCCATGCATAAATTAATGATGTTGAGAGAAGGAAAAGTTAGAAACAAAACATGGGAAATATCAAATGTTCGTGTGTAATGGGAATTCTAAAAACTTTTAATTGACAACAGAACAACTGACTTTTTGTTGTAGCAAAGTTTAGGACTGAAACTTACTGATGAGACTAGATGGTTTTAGAAATACTTGTACTCTAATTTACCTTATTTCATGGATCCTTTCGAGGAAAATGGGAAATGTTTAGTAATCCAATTTTGTGCGGCTAACTAACTTTTTCAAGATCGATCCAACATATCCAATTACTGCCAGCTCATGTGTGGTTACACACATACTAATTTAGTTTAGTCATCCAATTATAATTATTTATAGAAAATGTAATATGACAAGATGTTCAGTAAAGCATAACATCGTTTGTGGTGTTATGTATATGTAGGAAAGCGTTCACGGAAGAACGGCTTTCTTCAAAACTGTCTGACGTAACGACAAGGAGAAACTGTAAAAGCTAACGAGGAAACCGCATTCCATGAAACTCAAAATTCAAGATTGGTCATCCCAAGAGTCCTGGACACGACTTATTATGGTTTACCAGTAGCAGTGAGATGATTTAATGTTTTATTTCCCCATCTCCAGCTGTAAGTTAGAATTTGCGAGTTCGTTTCAGCAAAATAGGTTCATAAGGCCTCGCTTGAAATAATATTTGTGGCAGTAAACAAGAATTTTATCAGCCAACGAAAAGGTCACTTGATTCGAAAACTTGATTTAGTATTTTTAGCTTCAGCATTCACAAGAAATGTAGTTTCCTTGTTAGACGTCCTAGTATGTCTCACGCCTCACTCCCCTCACGGTTTTACCCGGGTGAATCATAAATTCAACCCTCAAATTGAATTAACCATGAGGACTTTTACTTTAAACATTACTGAGGAAAAACTAGCATTTATTTCCACATACAAGTGACTGACTTCTTATATTTTATGTACCATACTGCCACGTCCTTACCTTTTGTCACATTTTAAAATGTCTTACTGTCTGTTCGTATTCTGGCTGAGTTCCTAGATACCCAGGCCTAGATCATATAGATTTGCATATTTGATTTTTGCAATATTACTTATACATTATGCGTGCGTAGCATTTGTAAAGCTGACTAAGGTTATTCCATCTCAAATATGAAACGCTTTCTCCGTCTACCACCCCGTAATTGGCAAAGTACTTTAGAAGATTAGGTTTCAATTATAAACCTGAATCAAAAGAAATTGTATGTACTCTCTGACTTAATTCACATTTCAAGAAATGAAATATGGTTTATATTAACATAATGTCCTTCAAACTCTATGAAAGCGTATTTTACAAACAATGGCACCGACAAGCATGAGTAGGACAGACAGAAACAGAAAAGAAAATCCGTATGGCGTGGAACAATCCAATTTGGCATGAAACTGCACATGGGCCATGTAAAAAGACATTATGTATGCAAAAGAAAACCGGAGAGTCCCACAGCGGGTTCAATGTAGTGCAATTTTTTTTTCGGTGCGAAAACAAAAATCTAAATTTGCACCTCCCAGTGCGTGGTTGTAGTTCCCGCAGTGGAAATTCACGGTATAACCTCGATTCTTAGGACCAATTCAGCACTCAGACACAAGGGGAAAACATTTATGGTATTTCTTACACAACCTAACAAGGGACAGTATTCCCATGTAAAATTCAAATCGACGTTTGAAGTAAAACTGATTGACTCATTTGAAGTTTTCTGGAAAATAGAAACGAATATGAAGATTTTTAGAATTAGGAAGCAGTAAATAGATATTTAGATATTTTCAATCGGCATTTCGATGGCCATTTTACACTCCAAGTTACTGTAGGTTGTTAGCAAGTTAGTTGCTACTTAAAATATGAATGTATTCCCCGAAATCAGAAAAAAATTCTAAACAAAACTCCCTTCCATTGTAAAATAATAATTGACAGCGCTAACGGCGTCACTAAATTACAATGGGTGCATATTTTAAATATCTTGGGTCGGCTAGTGCTGATAATTCGGAGTTGACACCCGAAAACTGTCCCTGGTTAGATTTGGACAAAGGCTTTGAGTGGTTTATTTTGAGAAGGGGAAAGTCGCGTCGGATCGTGATGCATGCATGCATTAAAGGGAAAAAGGAGAGTGAAAGGCTAAGAAAAAATTGTAAAAGGAAAGTGACGTTCATGGCGCATGCGAATCTCTAAATTTCCACAGTACTTTGAGTTTTCGCTAGCGCATTTCGTCGGACTGGATAGGGAAATGAGAAGAATCTAGGAGTAGTTTAGAAGAGTTGAGTGTAAAACTCGTACATAAAATATATGGGGCTATTATTGCTCAATTTTACTTTCCTTACTTTCATTCTCCTTAGCCAGTCCAATGTACTTCTCCACTAAAAACTTTCTCGCACGGAACGTAGGATTCTAATAGGGTGACTGCATGCCGACTCATAAAATTACGACATAGCATTCCCCCATTACTGTTGTCCTACTATGTTCCACTCTACCAAGGGTTGACGGGAAATAATAGTTGTCTGGGACAAATTGACAATTGACAATATTACGTTGGGTTGGGTCTGGGTCATGTATTTAATCCGACCCAGCCATGCACTGATCAATTCTGTAGAACTTCTCAGGAGGATTTGTACTGGTCAATTTTTTATCCAAGTGCTAGTAACATGATAGAGGTCTGCCAACAGATAGTTGAGAAATATACTGAGAACTTTGACCATGCCTTATGGCGAATGTTAAATAAAAACAACCTATTCTATTAATAACCATAATCAGATGAAATATGATTTAATTTGATTCGTAGTTTTTATGAAAGATGTAAGACAGCATTTTTTTCCGGAATGAATACATAGAAACTACGAATTAATAAAATTTGGCATACAAGAAAACTTGCATCCACAAAGGATTCACTCGTCATTGAAGTCGCATTACTCATGCAGGAGAAGTGTCACATTAAATGTGAATATGAGATTTATGAATGAACAAATGACAGGATATGAATCAGCAAGAATAGCAATTGTTGGTAGCATTAAAGTTTGTTGTGCAAGGAAATAATTAAATGAGAACATGAATCTGCTTATTAAATATAAACGATCCAATCGGTGCGATGGTGATAAGCTACTTGGAAATAGAAGTGAAGGATATGGAATCTTATTGATTGAATGTGTGGGAAGAAACTCGACTCGTAAATTTCTGGAATGAATGACTGAAGCCCGAAAATTACAAAAGCTGCTCATGACATAATTGGAGATAATAAGAAATAAAAGGCAGCACGCAATTTACGTCTGACTCAGCACTCTAATTTCGAACAGAAGTTTGATAAGCCATAAGCTTTTATCGCATGCACGACAAAAAAGGTTGCTAAAGCTGCAATAACGATACGATTATCTAAATAATTTAATGGGCAATTTCTGCAAGACTGCTATCTGCTGTCGGCATATTTTTGTATCACCGGAGTGCCATGAAGCTTGACATAGAAATTCAAGTAAACTTTACTTCGATACCCATTTATATAGGTAATCACATACCACTCTGACAATTTCTGATGTTCAAATCTTTACTCGTGCGACTTTATTAGTTTTCTTTGAAGTAATATTTTTGGAATAGTAATTGCAAGGAATAGAGGTAATCCAAACTAACCTGCAGTGGACAGTGGACTAGAATCATGTGGACAATGGAGAGAATACAATTTTAAAGATAGCTAAATGAAATAAATTCTTCAAAAAGTACTCAAGTCTACTCTAAACTCTGAAGTGATGCTCTGTCTCATTGCATAATGGATTCGGTATAATAAACGAAGGGTTCCGAAGACTCATGCCAAGCCAAGTTTTGACGATAATTTCACGTAATTATAATTATGCAAATGCACCTAATTATTTATTTTGGTTTGGAATTTTAATATAGGCTCAACATTCGCGACAGTGCCGAGACAAAAAATCATCACGTGTTAGTTTACATAACCATTTCTTGCTAACCGGGCCCGTTATTAAGTGGATCGCAGCGTAGTGATGTCCTTATTACCATTTTGATCGTCAGCACTCCAGCTGCAGCAATAATTCTTCTCTGTTATGTTTAATAGCAATTGCATTGGAAGTTTCATGAAGTCATAAAATACATCTAACAATGGAACCACCTGAGGTGGTTCCATGAGTTCGCTTCCAAATTCTTCGGGAATGATTTTTTTACAATCCTGACACTAAAAATAGATAAGAGCTGGGCGATCTTGAAGATTCGTTCGCGCGCGCGCGCGCAAAAGCCACATGAGTGTCGCGCGCATTAGCAATAATTAGCATGGCACAGAAGTCTGATTTTAAGAAATCATTAGT